>ML805401.1:231992-267511 GCA_009831015.1 Picea engelmannii | reverse complement strand
AGTTGGCAACTCCACTAGATCCCAAGACTCATTCTTATCCAAAGATGCCATTTCTTCTTCCATGGCCCTTTTCCAGAGATTTCCATCCTCTGAATCCACTGCCTCCCTGACAGTTCTAGGATCATCATCAGTAATAGAAAAAGAAAAATTTGAACGAAAATTAGATGGACTATACCTTTCTGGTAGCCTTCTTTCTCGATCTGATATCCTCAATATTGGAGTATGAGGATCTTCTTCTTCTGATTCATGTTCTTCTGTAAAGTCTGCTTCATCATCCTTTAAATCACTCTATCTTCTCTGGTTCTTCCTTACTTGGTAGGACTTCCTGTTTAACAACATCCTTCATTTCTCTAAATACCACATCTCAGCTATACACTACCTTATTAGTTTCTGGGTTCCAAAGCTTATAACCTTTGAGACCATCTTTATATCCAATAAAGATACATTTTTCGGCCTTCTTATCCATCTTACTCCTATTTTCCTTTGGAACATGAACATATGCATCGCAGCCAAATACCTTAAGATGTGTGAGAAAAGGTTCCTTACCAGTACATACCTCTTGTGGAGTCTTGTCACCCAAAGATGATGAGGGTGATCTGTTGACCAGATAACATGCAGTACCCACTGCCTCTGCCCAGAATTCTTGCCCTATCCCGGCACCACTGAGCATGCACCTTGTTTTTTCCATCAACATCCTGTTCATCCTTTCTACAACTCCATTCTGATGAGGTGTATATGGAGTAGTCTTCTGCCTTGCTATACCACACTTCTTACAGAATTCTTCAAATTCATTCCTGCAGAACTCTCCATTATTATTTGTCCTCGGCACCTTAATTCGTTTCTCTATTTTATTCTCAACAAGAGCCTTAAACTCTTTAAATCTGTCAAAGACTTTATATTTCTTCCTGAGGAAATATATCCAAGTTTTCCTCGAGAAGTCATCTATAAATGAGACATATTACATAGATTTTCCCAATGATGGGACTGACACAGATCCAAAAACATCATTGTGAACTAGCTATAAAATTCCTTCTGCCCTCGTTGCACCAGAGGGGAATCTTACCCGATTCTGCTTCCCATATAGACAATGTTCACAGAAATCAAAATCCAAAGTAAAATTAGACATACCTTCAACCATACCTTTACCGTGTAGTATTCGAAGACCCTTCTCTCTGATATGCCCCAGTCTTTGATGCCACAACATAACCTTTACTAGGGACTTAGACTGATACAACTTCCCCAACTTTTCCCATAAATCTTTGGTTGTAGATTCCTCTGACACATTCAGTAATACTGAATCAGAGAGACATAGTCGAATTGTGCTCTTTGCCTTCCGATCCATCTTTTTCTAGTCATCTGCAGAAGTTCCTGTAGGTGTCGTACCTGGATGTATTGCGATCCACTGATCTCTTTCCACCAAAAGATCTTCCATATTGAGATTCCACAACTCAAAGATATTCTCATTAAACTTCTCGATCTCCATCTTCGAATTGCTTGCCATTTCTTTTCACCTAAAAAACAATACCGCAGATCTCCCACTATAACAAGGCTTATCACAGTCCCAAGCGAAACCCTTGATGACAAGGGCGTCCCCCTGAAGCCAATAAAGCTCTGATACCAAATGTAAATTCTAACCTTGTACAATATCTACTGCAAACTGATATTTAGAAAAGAACAAAAAAGATACAATGGCAAATACAAACATTACACAGATATTTTTCACCTGGAAACCCAAACCGAGAAAAACCAGCATATATTATATYCATACATTGTGTTACATTGTTTACAATACAATATACATATAGGAGCCAGCGGCATCCAAAACCCTAACCCAATGACCTGTATTAGTCCAAAACCCTAATTCCTTAACCGGAAATAGAAAACCATCGGCGAAAAACCATGTGCCGAAAAACCACCTAATATCATGTGGTCCCGAAAATATGTCGTCCCGGTAATATGTCGTCCCGGAAATATGTCGTCCCGGCGGAAATATGTCGTCCAGGCGGAAATATGTCGTCCTGAAAAAATAATTCCGAACACAGTTTCCTGAAACCCTCTGAGCACCTCTGAAATCAAAGTATGGCCTCCTCTATAAAGTTCTGCCAATATCCTATGTTAGTCGTGGCACCCCCAAACTAAAACAAATCAATTGAATCTCCAATGGAAATCCTTGATGAATTCCCCTCTTGTCTAAGCTCCAATGAAAATTCTGGGTGGATTCCCCTCTTGTCTAGATAAGGTGGATATTTCACCATCGAAACCAAGCCAATAGTGGAAGGTTTTTTCTAAACCCTAATGAAACAATGGCTCCAAAAGAACTTCTAAAATGAGAGATCAAATCATAATGCAAAAATGAAGCTCTACCCCTGCTTTTATCCCTCCTTCATGCCTTCTATAAATTTCCCCCTTTTTGACTAAATCAAATATAACTTATTTAACTTTCCCTTTTTTTACTAAATCAAGTATAACCCTCCCCCCCCCCTTTTTCTTTCACTTTAAGATTAAAAGTCACTTTTAACCATGGTTAAGTAACTTATTAATCTAAATTTATTTTATTTCCTTAATGTCACTTTAAATACATAACAACTCCTAACTAAGTGACATTAAATAACCCCCTTTTGACTTTATGTTTCTTTACTAACAAGCCACGAGAGTCATTTCTATTTTCAAACAGGGGAATCCAAAAATGGGGACATGACAAAGGTGAAATAATGAAAAATGTATAATTTCGCAACAAACGTTTTATAATCAAGAAAGGACTCTTTGCAACATGCTCAAATGTTTCAAATATTAAAGTGACACTTACCATGATAATGGATTTGTTTCATCATGAAGAAATACTTGTTGTCTTCTGGGAGCCAATATGGCGTAGTGGATGTTTCTCTGTTGAAGGGATCATGATGACAAACTATGGTGAAATAGAGGGGTTGTGTAGGTTGTGTTGTGCATCAATCTCTCAACACTTCATGTCTACTACCTATGGGCCTTGAGACATCATCTCCTTAGTTACCCATAGGCATGGGGGGTAAAATTTGGATCCTACATGGGGACATGTGCTCATAGTAGAGTGCATGAAAACCTAGCATCTCCTGGTATGACATGTTCTTGCACAAATCAAGCAAACTGTTGAAATCGGAGGGGTGGTGTAACTCACCCCTTGTTCATATGGAAAATTAAAACTACCAAAATCTAAAGTAAAACTTGGAAAGAAAAATTTTCTGACATTTTTATTCTAGCATATCAATATGAGTATGCAAATCATATGAATGTAACATATCAAGATGCAAGGATGCGGGAAAAAAAATATGTAAATCAGAAATGCGTATGAAAATATAAGAAAAGTGTGACTATATTAGCATGATATGCAACATATATATGCAATGCAATCCAGGATGAAAATTCCTACCCTAATCTAAAATTTCCCAAGAAGTCAAGTATCCTTGTTGGCATAGGGACAGACCCAGGGTTCAACGCTTCAACAATGCACCGACAAAACCCTAACTACCGGCCCTTTCGGAAACACCTGCAAATCAGATGAAGTCTCACCCAAGGTATAGGCAAGGGGGGTTGTAGGAATCAAGTGTCTACAACCTAGATGGGACACATATATGTGATCACAATACTTAACAGATCACTTAGCAATTAACATTCATTAGTCTTTAACCTCATTTGTATTGCAGGTTAAACCCTGATTACAAAACAACGCAATATTAACCAATATCTAATACTTTCATTCACTTATCACATAACATTAACTCAGATATAGTATTCATTCACATTATTAATCACTAAGCTACTACATCAGATGTATTCATCAATCAACACTAAGAAAATAGAAGTATAAACACCATGAACGCATTGCACATAGCACAAATAACACAGGATATATGTGGTTCACCACAGTGTGGGGCTACGTCCACCAACTCTTCTTCTTCTTTATTAGTCTCCTTCAATCTTCTTGCATGCACAGAGGCACAATGCAAACTCCGCATAGGACAGAAGATCTGCGCACACCTCGCCAGACCCTCCTTCCCTGAGTTAGGTCACAACACAGAGACTTACACAGTTTGTGCACAAAGACTCTTACACGACACTCGCACTTAGCTCTGCAAACCTTAACACGTTAATGCACAAATCCAACTAGCCATGCACTATGTCGATCAATGACTAGTAACTCTACATGCACTAAGCCACACTTAGACTCACTACTTCTTACATCCTTAGCTACATATTTATACATTACAAAAAGGGCCTAGACATGGGTAAGACCCATGGGCCGACATCCCATACCCGTTACATAAACCCTAAAACCTCAAAAAGCATGCAAAAATGGAGAGATCCCGCGATATTTTCTTCACTTGGGCGCTCCATCTTCGACCAGCCCGTCGAAGTCCCAAAAATGGTCAAACATGACCAAAGTTTCCACAAAACTTGGTTGAGGGCCAAAAATCCTCTCTTTAATGGGGCTTGAGAAGGGACCCAATAACTGGTAATCGACACCTCCTCCCTTGTAGTGTGGATATATAGTAGGATTCATTGAAAAATTCTTCACAATCGTGTAGGGACCAAGAGAGAAACTCTCAAACTCTCCTTGTGTGTTGATATTCCCCTTCTTTGTATCTCACTCTAGAACCAAATCACCTTGCTTGTACTCTCCTCCCCTAAATTCATTCATTTTGTGTATTACCTTGGTATATTTTCTCGAGGGAGGGGGTAGGATCTTGTTGTTATAACATCATCTTGGCTTGGTCTAATCAATAAGTCCTTATCATATTTCTTCAATATTTTGATGGATCTAGTTTCCTTATATTTATAATTTTCTAGTTGTTTTTGATAATATTCCTTCTTAGGACAATTTATACCATGAAAATATTCTTCTATGGAAAAGGTTAAGTCATCTGGGAAAACATATTAGGGTTCATCAACTTCAAGAGGTTCCTTTGTTTCAGAGTCAATGTCAATCTCTTCAACATGATCCTTCTTCATGGTCATGTTGGGCAGGTGGGTGTATGTACCATCATCCATAGGTATATCAAGACAATTCAAATCCATTTCTAAGGCACCACCCAACATTGCAGAAAATTCTTAGACTAGAACATTCCCCATACATCTGAGACATGTACAACTACAATGTCCATTAGGAGGACTATATACGAATATCAAGTAAGGTGGACCTTCACATATTCTAATACATCATGAGTGGTAATGGCTCCAGACTCAATTCTGCACACATTCCTGTAAATCCTCATGGTCTCCAAACCAAACTGCCTCATTACGTTCAAGGACATTATATTTTCACCCGCACCTAATTCAAGCATATAATTGTTCAAGATCTTACCATTTAGTTGTAACAACATGAAAATTGGTGGGTGCTCATCATATTGTAGCCTAAACGGATTATCTTGCAACATTATATGAGGGTCTACAGGTTCTCCTTGTACCATGAATAATTTCTCAACTTTTTTTTTCATAGAAGGGATATTAATGATCTCTTTCCAAGGTACTAGTATATTTATATTTTCCAAGACAGTATCTATGTCAATGTTCAAGTCAATATCGCTAGTCTTTGGAAAATGGGAGTAGGAAGAAGTTTTCTTGGTGGAGGAGGAAGACCTTATTGATGGAGATTAGGGTTAGTGGGAGGAGATAGTGGAACATTTCTTCATATTGTGTACACGTGTAACTCCTTCTTCCTAATTTTATCCCTTGTGTCCTCATCCATACTGTTTATAAATTCCATCCTATCCCTCCTAGATGATTTCATTTTTATTTCCTCAAGTTGCTCATAAGTGATGTTTAGGCACACTTGAGGAGACACTGTAAATATATGGTTGATACCATCAAAGGGATTCATTTGGTCAAGCTCCCTTTTATTCCTTAGGAACTCATATTCCCAATGTGTGTCCCCACAAGTCAAGCACCAAGGGGTTTCTTCTTGACTTACAAAATTGGGAGGATGTAGAGTATTTGGAACCCTTTGTTCATTGGAAGGCCTAGGTTACCATGCTTTATTAGGCATTTGGGGTTGTCCCCAAAAAGGATGCTTGGTGGCTTGTGAAAATGTCATTTCTAAATTAGTGATTCTATTCATTTTGATGGCTTAATTCCTGTGAAGGTCATTCATAGTGTCTTCAAGCCTTTCCCACTGAGTATTAGTATCTTGGGAAGTCTCATTATGTACTATCCTTTGTTTTGGATCTACCTTGGGTCTCAGTGCATATAAAGGATCTACCCTACACAATGAAATATTAGCCTCAATTTCCATAGCCATTTCCTTGACTTCTTGGATTGTCTTTAGACCCTTTTCTTTGAGTAAGTATCCAAAGTGTCCATAGAAATATTTGATGTAGGAGAAGGGAAAATAGTCCCCACCAAGGTGATGGATTTTATGGATGTTTTGAAGAAAAATTTAAAACATGGAATTGAATTCTCTAACAGTATCATTCTCAGATTTCTTGATTTTGATAAGTCGAGTCAACAACATGCTTGGATCCTCTTTAGTACTCCACCTTTTAAGAAAGGTTTCCTCGAGTTGATCCATAGTATTGATGCTCTTGTCATGGATACTCTCATACCATCTCCTAACAACATCAGTAAGAGTGGTCGAGAAAATATTCATTTCTAATTATTTGGCTTCATCACTCACAAGATTAAGTTGGAAGAAGGCCCAAAAATTACTCATGTGCTCTTCAGCAATGGTCACATTATTACCAGGAAACTTGGGAAACCACTTCTCATACTTTAGAGGCATATATCAAGTGTACACTAAGATAGCAGAAATATCCAATGGTTTGAAAACATTGGATGCACATTGGTTATGAACCATTGTAGGAAAATGAAGATTTCCACCAAACAAGGACTTCGTTGCATGTGAATTGTGGGGAATCCTTTTCTTGTAGGTAATAGGAGGGTTAGAATACCTCCTAGAACTTTGTAGAGTCACCATATGATAAACCCTATACCATCAAAGGAAGGTGAGGGAATCACCCTCAATGGATTTGCCATAAAAACTTTGAGATATAACGGATTTAGGAGAAACCTTGTCCAAGAGATCTTGAATATTGGTGCCTTTTAGGGCTATGGAGTATTTACAATAGAAATGCAATAAGTGGATATGAAACTAGAAAATGCCAATTGTTAGGGTTTAAAATCTAAGGTGCTATCATATTAGGGCCTTAAGGTTTAAACCTTGAGGATAAGGATTGCTAGAGTGCAAGCACTTTTGGGCTCTAGCAAACTTTTCTCCCTTCTTAGGTACTTTAACTAGGTCACAATCAAGAGTTTAGGTCACATGATTTCTGTCTTAGGGCTTTACCAAACATGATTTCTATCATGAACAAGTAGATTTCACCATAAAACATTAATATCATGAAACAATATTTGCATAAACTTACTTATTTCACCAAGATACCAAGATAAGTAAACCCTAATTGCAACAATACCATCCAAAAATCAGAAAAGAAAATACATCACTTGAACATCCAAGCATAGTGCACTAGTGTAGAAGAGAGAGATATCCAAAGAGGAAGAAAATTGCAAACTTGGTCTCTCACAAAGGTGAGAAAATGTGATGATAAAATAAAATGTTAAGGAGATTTATTTATATGGAGTTATCTTGACCTATTTGTCTGCTTTAAATTGTCAACAAAAAAATATAAGGGGGCTGACCCCTTCAATTTGTCTTTAAATTATGCAAAAAAATAAAATTTACATGAAATAAAACCCTAGAAGGGTGATGCCATTCCCTAGAGGTTGATGTAGGCTCTCGTCAAGAATTAAAGAGGGAGCCATTGGGCCTCCAATGGCCATTGTCATTCTCTCATGTGCCAAAGTTCCATTCCATGGGTCTCATCCTGTCAAGCCACCTCTAAAACCATATCATCCATCAAACCCTATCCCTCCAAGGTGACATCAAGGGATAAGAAGTGACGCCCTAGACATCCAAAGTCCAAAATACAAGTGGAGAAGGGTGAAACCTCATCCTCTAGTGATGACAAAGTGCATCAAAAGGAAACAACCTCCACTTCTAGGTGCAACTCTCATGATCCATGGTCTCCACATGCAATGCCCAGTGACCATCCTATGGGAAAGGTCCTACAAACACAAACAAGTACACCCTCCAAGGGTCCAAAATTCACAAGAATCATGACAAGTAAGCCACATTTAATACAAGAACCACCCAAACATGTACATAAAATATCCCCTTTTCAAATTAAATAAATGCTCAAAGACCTTATAAGTTTTCCCAACTTAGGTATGGGAGGGATGTCATGGTGCCCTATTGGGTAAGCTAGTCTCTAAGTCAAGGAATATTTCCCATGAAGAGGGCCCTATCTGGATCATGTGATGAGTATGAGGTGGATTGGGGGAATACATTTTGGCATGGGGTTATTTACATGTCAAGGGTTCATATTGTCTCATTTATGGGTGCCTTTGTGGAGGGTGTGTTGCATCCTTCATTTTCAATGTAACCTTTTTCCAAGCCCTTTCATTTAATTTATTATGGTCCAAACATTGAGTGCTATGTGAAATGGAAAGTAAAGAGAACCATAATTCCACTTGAAGTTAGGAATACATTGAGTTCTATATGCAATGGAAATTAAAGGACACTGTAAATGCATTTCTCCATCAAGTAGGACATGTATTAATTATGTGTTTTAAAAGGTCCTTCATTCTTATGGAGAAGTGTTTCATTTCTCTCAGGACCTCAAGGTGATCATCTAGAAGGAAAATGTATGGCTTTTAACTTTTTCTAGAAACAACAGTTCTGGGTCTTTAGCCCCTTCTTCCCATGAAATGAGGTACAAGCCCTTCTTAGGGTCAATGCACCCGAAAACCAATAGGATGAGGAAATTAAGGGGAATAAGTGTGGAAAGTGGTAAGAATGAATGAGGAATGATACGATGATCGTTCAATTAACCCCCAAGTAGAAACCCTTTTCCCGAGGGTGACGTACTTACTAGGAAACCATGTCAACCACCAAGTTGAAATAAGGAAAAAGGTATAATTTCCAAGCAAACGTTTTATAATCAATAAAGGAATATTTGCAACATGGTAAAATATTTCAAATATTAAAGTGAAACTTACCATGAGACCAAAGTTGTTACCTCAAGAAGGAAGACATGATCTCTTATGGGAGCCAAGCTAGTTTAGTGGATGTTTCTCTACTGAAGGGATATGATGATGAACCGTGGTGAAATAGAGGATCTCCACAGGTTGTGTTGTGCATTGGGCTCTCACAGCTTCATGTTTGTTACCTACAGGCCTTGAGACATCATATCCCTAGTTACCCATAGGCATGTGGGGTAATAGGGACTATAGTAATCAGTTTCATTCCATTGTATTAATCTTGCATGCAAACCAATGACTTTAACCTAAAATTTTGATAAATTCCTAAAATTTTGCACTTCATTTCATATTTTTATTGTAGGTCTTAAGTTTGAGGTCTAATTTGGCCTCATATCAAGGATTGATATGAGGCAATAGGATTCAAACTTAGAAAATGGGATATGTAGGATATATATTTATAATATATACATCCCATGGTGGATTAATGCTAAGTTTCAGTTAACATTAATTCCAAACATTAAATGTTTAATGCCTCCAAAACATAACTGATAGTCCATAACTCATTGCAATGTCTAGAGGTGGTGGATTTGGTGTGTCATAGTGGTTGTTGGTGAGTGTTGTGTTGGCTTTGTCACATGGGTGAGAAAAAATACAACACTTACTTGCCTAGTTAAGTCAGCTAAACATGACAAAGGTTTGTGAGTTGATTAGATAACCAAATACACATGAAA
Source organism: Picea engelmannii (assembly GCA_009831015.1). Classification (NCBI taxonomy): domain Eukaryota; kingdom Viridiplantae; phylum Streptophyta; class Pinopsida; order Pinales; family Pinaceae; genus Picea; species Picea engelmannii. The sequence continues at coordinate 257,711 of ML805401.1, read as the reverse complement.
CAAGGAAATAAAAACAAGGAAACAAATGTTAGAGAATCTTGCAAGAACTAGAACCATGAAAAACAAAAAATGACAATCATATAGCTTCCAATGGATCAATATATTGATAGGCTAGCACCGTAGAGAAAGGAAGGGACTTATGAATCCCCTCTTCCTCCTTGGGTGGGATCTTGATTTCCCTAATAGAGAGTTCTTCTCTTCATGCAATGGAAAGTAACAATGGTGAATAAATATAATGCCAATCCTCTCAAGAGGTGAGTGGAATGGCCCTTGCTTTAGTGCTTGAATGATTCAAAGAGAAAAGAGGATTCTCCAAGAATAATTATTGCATCATAACAATACCTTGAAGTTCTTGTTTTTCTAGCACACCCATGGCACATATTTATAGTGTCCATTCATGGAAAGATACAACTGGTTCATAGTGTGAACAAGGGGCCTTTTAGGGAAGTTCCTACCCCTTGACCAACCTCCAAGCTATATTTTGCTCAGATATGAGTGTCAAATCATGTTGGGGGTCAGACTGGAAGTGGATGAGAGGCCGACAAGATTCATAAATGTGTCATTCATGAGAAGTGCACAACTTTGCTCGTAGATTGTCGTTCATCTTGCGCATTATGTGCATAGTGTGCGATTAGGTCTATGTTGGCCCACGCATTCTGCGCACAGTGTGCTTGCTTCCTTTGGTTAATTTGTGCACTTTGAGTTTTGAACCAAGTATATAGTTTTGATGCCTTTTTGATGGATTTTGGTGTTTTAGGTGTACTAATTGCTGCTAGAATTGATGTCTTTCTTCAACCATTGTGTGCAATGTTCCGAACAATTTTTTAGTGATAACAAATTCCCCTTGATGTGTGAGGTTAGGAGCTTATGTATAGAAAAAATACATCAATGATTATTTTTTTGAGAGTGCCATTGTAAGGAAGAGTGAAGAGAGGAACTGCAAGAGTGAGCCGCCCGAGGGAGAGGGAAAAATGTGGGAACCAAGCCTTTCTTTAGGAAGAAAAAATAAAATATGTATACAAAAGAGGCGGGCACGCCCCATGCTCGTGTCATGAAACCAAAATGTGGGACTGTAACTAAATATGCATGATGATGTAGATAGTTGCAGCACCCTCAGGGGCAGTTGATAATGGCAGATGATGGTCCTGAATGGTGAATTGGCTTTGAATCAAGCAATGGATGGCAGTAATAAGTGTCAATGACTCGTAGGCATTGATGACCTATCAAATTCATAGGTCCTCGGCTGGTATGGAAAGTTTCAATGGTCCCACACTAAGACCCACCTTAACAGGAGAGTTTGTTGAAGTCGAATTTTATTGGGGTCAAGAAAGAAATGATGACTATCTTTGTTTCATCTGAGACTACTCATTGAAAAGGTAATGAGAGTCAAGATATTGTCTCGCTTCTATAAATTTTGTTGAGGTCGATAGGAAGGGAGACGCGACACCAAGAAGCAAAGGGATTCTTGAAATCCACTGAGTAATAGATGATGTCAGGTATTGATGGGTAATATGGAGGAAGCCAAGACGTTATGGGACTCAAGACTTTCCTTGGTTGGGGTGTTGAGGGATGATTGGAAACAACCGTAAAACTGGATCTAGTGTCAGGGGGATAACAAATGTGGGGTTAAACTATGTCGGAGGCTAACAAAATGGAAAAACTTAGAGATCGTGGGTACATGGATTTGGGATACTCAAGGTTTGTTAATGATGTCGATATGAAAAAAAAGGGTGGATGCCCCAACCAAGTGCGACATGGGTTGATTTTCCAGGTAAAAGAAGGCCATCGAGAATGACAACTAAAAATGCTATGTATATGCCAGAAAAAAGGGCTTTGTACAATTACCAAAGAAATAAAGAATAATTTGGGTTGAGTATACAGATACAAGAACGAGTTTCCCAGTGAAATATTGCTTGGCATGTTAAAGCACAATTTTGTGAAAGAGAATAGGTGGAGGGTGGGGGCCCCATGGGTGGGTTTCTATATTAGGTAAATGGATGGAGGACAATATGTAGATGGGAAAACCGATGGTGGATGAGATGGAGGGATAATGGAATTGCGGGGGTGCAGTTAATAAAACTAAGTGTAGGATGATATGACCCGGGGAGTCCATTGGGAAGGTTAGAAATATGATAAGAAGAAGTATGGGGTTCATTCTTGGAAGTGCAAAATACTGTCGGGACTTCAAATCCTAGGGGGTGAAATAATCATAACTGTCAAGTTGTCAAGGGGGACTATGAATGGGACAACTCATGTGGGGAAGAGTGTTATCGGTTGGCAGTACCAAAATGTAATAGAGGTGAAGGTACTGTAGAGCCAGATGTAGGGACCCTAAATGTAAATGTTAGAGGGTGTGACTGAGATATGCAATTGTTTATAGAGAGAGTAATTACATGCCAGTGTCAAAAATATACTTGAAGGGGTTGTAAGATTTCTTAACAAGTACCTGAACAAAAACCAAATACCCGACGTGAAAAATATCTGATAATAAAGAACAAATAACAACTATTTGATAAAATTGAAAGTAAGCATGTGTACCTGAATGTGGCGTGAAAAATAATGCGCCTCCAGGGAGAAGTGCATATGATAACACGGGGAATGTGAATGTGTAGATGGATAGATCAAGATCTCATGGCTGACAAAATCATTGATTATTTGGTCGATGAAATGGGTTGGGAAGTTGTCTTTGGTACAAGCGTGGTTGAGGTCATGGAAGTCTGTGCAGATATGAATAGTTCCCTTTTTTTGTTAATGGGGACAGGGTTGGAGACCCAAGAAGTGTACGCAATGGGGTAAATGAACCTGGCAGCATGTAATTTGTCAATTTCAATTTTGATAGTCGTAGCTTTGAATGGGTGGAGGGGGCATTTCTTTTGATGAATAGGGGTGATATCTGACCATGTGTCAATTTGATGTTCGACTATAGAAGGATCGAGGCCATTCATCTCCATATATGACCAGGAAAAAATATCTAGGTATTCCTGAAAGATAGTTGTGTAAGCAATGATTTCTTCAAGGGATCATGCAACGCTAATGGTGATCTCTTCTACGATGCATGGTTTAATGGAAATGTCAATTTTGAATATGGGGGATATGTTGGCCATGTTGCCTTATTCAAAATCATCGGGGGTGGGAATAGGTTTTTGAACTAGTCAATATGCACCAGAGGAATAAAATCCTTGGTTTCGATCGCGCACAGAGAGCCTTGATTAGGAGGGTGAAAGACCTCTTGTGAGAGGAAAAGTGCTCAATGATGGAGTGAATTCCAATGCTAATCAAGGGTAGTCAATTCCTTGAGGATATCTTCGTCTTAGTGGAAAATCTAAGAATACATAGGATCCTGGTAGATGGTAGGGGTAACCGTCAATGGGTAAGTGTTATTGTCGCCAAGGGGTGAGGACATAGAAGGGATATTGTTTACAGGTTGTGATGGCTCACTTGACATAAAACAAATGTCACCATACTATGGATGGTATCTCATTCACTCAGGGATTGACGACAAAATATAACGAATGTAAGTAATGTGAGCATCAGTAGGGAGTTCCTGAGAGGGCTCCAACCGAGATGTGTGGTGTATTGCGGTTAATGTTTGGTGGAATTGAGGTAGATCTGGGAAATGATGAGTGTAATGGCCATATTCTGAGCATATGGCACATGCAAAATTGGTTCGTAATCATTTCTTGCGTGTGGTTGAGGAATCCTTAGTAGCGTTGGATGTACTTGGTGGTGTGGCAAGCAATGGGGTTGCTTTAGGGAGCTAGATAAGATTGTGTAACTCAGGAAGAGTAGGACATATATTAGTGGGGTGTCCTTATCTTTCACATAGTGTGCAAGGAGGTTGATATCAGGGAGGGAGTGGAGCTATGGGATCATTCTTCCTTCATTTTCTCCTGGTAGTGGTGGTGTTGCTTCCAGTTGTAGGTGGGGGTGGTGTGGTAGGATCATGTATTGGGATATGCATTGGTAATCCCTATGTCTGAGGAGGGATCTATGGTGTAGGAACCATGGAGGGTGGATGGAGATACCATGCAGGGATGGAAAGAACCATGTTGGGAAGGGTGAGGGTAGAAGTTACCTAGAATGCTTAGATTCCAGGTGGCAGGTAGAAAAAGGGGATTTGGGTAATGTCTTGGGGCACTGTTTCCCAAACTGATATTTTCCCTTGGAGGGGGGGGGGAATCTGGGACAAGTGATGTGGTGGTGTTTTCAGGGAATTCCTGAGGTAGTGCTTCTCCGACTGGTGGAACTTCAATGTGGGTAGGGGCCTCAGTGAGAGGATTATTGTCTCTGATATTTGTTCCATTAGAAGACACTACACACACTTGTGTTGAAATAGAAGTGTTGAGGAGAGGTGGTGTTCCATGATAAGTTCCTAACAAGGATGGGTCTTTGAATATTCCAAGGACAATGTCGATGACTGTAAAAGAATTCGAGCTAGCGTGAATAGGAGGGAGGATGTTATCAATGTTGTTAGAATGATTAGGCTCGTAATGTGCAAGTTTTTCAATGGTGATGATCTTCCCGTTATGGGGGAACATCATCGTACGAAACAAAAAAGAGGCTACTTCATTCATAGAATACATGTAGCTACGTTCGAACAAGATATTGTAATCAAGTGGGGCATCAATAACTTCAACGTAGATGAAAATGGTTTTTCCCCCAAGTTCTACGGGGACATTTCAGAAGAGCCCTTCAGGGGATGATGGTCAACCGTCATAAGCTCTCAAGGTAATGGCAGATGGTACTAGCTCAGGTGATCCGAGTTTCTGCCATACTACTTTGGACATGATGCATGTGAATGCACCTTCATCAATGATGCACCGATGAACTGTTTTGGTCTGGATCTTAACTGGTATCTAAAAGGATACTAGAGCAGGGAGGTGTGGTTCGTTGCTGTCTATATCAAAGGTGATTAGACGAGTATCTTCTAGGTCAACTTCCCCTAAGGAAAAAAGAAAGAATTTTTGCTAAGATGGAAAGGTTTGGAGGACCTCCAACACAGACATGGATGCAGGAGACTGGGATAAGTCATCGACTAGATTGTAATTATGGGCTTCCCTAGCATGAGGGTTATGTACATTCTGTCGTAGAGGTATGCGGGGTATACGCGTATTTGGTTCAGTATTAGGGTGTGGGATCATCAATGGGTTTTCGGATGTAGTGGGAGCTATTTCTGAGGTGGTTCGGGTAGATTCAAGAGGAAGGTCGTATGAACGACTACGTGTTTGCAGAAGAATCTCTTCCTCACTAGTATGGAGAATATTGCGATCGACTAGATTTCCAGGTTGATTAGGACCTGGGTTTTGATATATCCCCATTTGTGTTGGGGTAGAGTTTATCTCTTGTTGGGTATTCATCACACCTTGGTGTGGAATGGGGTTTTTCAAAATGGTCGAAGGTGGTGGTTGTAAATAATGTTGTGGGTTTGGCTGAAGGGAAGGTGGTGCCAGGGGGCATTTTGTGTTCATGGATTCTTTCATCCATTTGTAATCAACAATTTGGGGGTAATGGTGAGTATAATGTCCATACTCACCACATAGAGCACAAGGGAAGTTAGTTTTGAGATTGTTTTTCTTCCCTTGTCGTGGTTGATTGTTATCATTTCCCCCTTGGGGGTTTTGGGTGCCTTGATTTTGGGTGGCCCCAGTGGGACAGTTTGTTGGGGGTTATTTCCTCCTGGTCCCGGGTTGTTATTGTTGCAATTTTTTTCCTTTATTCTTGGAATTATTCGGCTGATGGGCCATATTTTCCATATTCAACTATTCAAAATCATGAACCTACTGAATGGGAGATGGATGAACACAATTAATGCTAGTATGTGGTTGTCCTAGTGGAGGAGAAACTAACTGGGGAGGACCAGGAAATGGAAAATACAAATGGTTTTGTGGAGACGATCCATATGGCGTATAGGAAGTTGAAGTAATTCCACTATTGTTGGGGTTATATATGGGGGTTGGGAGTGGACCTGTGCTTGATTGGGGGGTCTGATCCATCTGGGGTACCGATGGGGGTCCTCCCAATGGTTGAGGGGGAACAACAAAATATGGCTATTGGGGAGTGTAGGGAGGGTAATAAGACGTCCCCCCATATGGTTGAGGATACAGATTTGCACCATAAGTAGGTGATAGGTGGCCTTAAGGGTTGAGATGTGTCATAGAACCAATCAACCCATCCTCAGTGTGACAAACCCTAGGTTTGTCCTGGCGAATTGGTAGGGGTCCGGGTGCATCAGGAAATATTGTGTATAAGTAACCTGATTGGGCATATATGAGGTAAAATTGTTTGGTATTGTTGATGGCTTCCTCTTCTGATTGAGGAAAAGTGGATTCTACATCCTTGGAAATCAAGGGGATGAGTGATTTCGAAAACCAATCAAGATGTTGTTCTTTAGTGGTTTATGTTTTACACAAACTACGTCACCAATGCCATTCATGGATATGGTCGGATATATGGATAACAGGGGTTTGTTTGAACTTAGAGAGAATTTCTAAGCTAGTGTCATGATGAACTGGTAATTGGAAAAAGGATAAAAAGGCCTTGTCCAATGATTCAAAGGTCATGTGGGACCCTGATGTTTCGTCCACATACCATTTGGCTAATGAACCAGTGAGGGTTCATTGAAATAACCTCAAGTGGATGAAATCATCCGTGATGTTGCTTGAAGAGAACCATAAGTGGAAGGTCATAACATGGTTGGCGGGATCTTCCCTTGGTTTTCCTTCAAACTTCGGAATATCTGGAGGCTATTTGGTAGGCGTATTGGGCCAAGTGGCATCATGCAAAATGGGATCATTCATGAGTTTGGTTAAATCAGGAATGTTGAGGGATACCAAGTATGGCATTGGGGGATTTGGTGGAGGATTAGTTCCAGCCATTGTGTGTGTAGGTAATGGACATATCCCTTGAGAGGTTTTTGGTAGGTTTGTACTTCTCCCTTGAGAAGAAGTTTGTCCCTCGCCTCCTTGTGAAGGAGAACCATTATATGGATTGCCTTGGGTATTTGACCCAAGAAAAGTGGAACCAAGTAAATCCAATCCCAAGACAATAGCACTCACTAGGGTATGCGATGGTGGAGCTGGTGAGTTGGCGAGACTAGGGACTCCTCCTAGAATAGGAGGGAGATTTTGCAAGCATCTAGAACGACAAGGATTATGTGGTTCCCCTATGGTTATGAATAGCAAAGTGAATGTGTGCAAATGGTGACAAGAGAGAAATAAATGAACCATAGATTTTTATATTATTTACCTTGAAAAAATAGTATAACTCACAATTTCATGTAATCAAATGAACAGTATACATAAATCAACTGTAAAATAAACAAGCATGTGGATAGGTGGATTTTGTCCGCATGGGGGAAAACAAAAATAAATTCTCATGTCCTAAAAAGATCTATCATCCTTCCTCTCAATTTAGCACTGGGCCTTCCAATAGCACTCGACAATGGGGTCTGAATCCATCGGAAGAGGAACTAGTGAAGGTTGAAGTAATTCATTATAATGAGGGGTAGAGAGTGCATATAATCCCGAAAGAGCTGGCTATATTTCCCAATAAACACACACAATCTTATCAAGGTTTGATTGTGTCCCATAACCGCCACCTGGGTAGATATCCTATGTTTCACAACTAAGTACCTCGGTGAAAGTGCATCATTTAGATTTTCAGCCTAAAAAATGGGTCACGGGCTGGATACCCTCACAAGAGTTGGGTGACTCAAGGAGGGATGCATAGAACAACCGGACATCAGCCTTCAACCCTTCATGGGTATCTCCCTGCCTTATGGTATAGGAACAATTGACTTTTAGGATTCGAAAGATCCATATTCTCAACTTCTATTGCTTCAAAATGTGAGAACCTGATAACGAGGGGTTATTTGGATGCCTACCCCCGAGATCCTACCTAGACTAAAAAAAATTTTAGGCACCTCCTGTGGAGGAAATTTTAGTGTGTTCTTAAAAAACTTTTAGATGGAGTGGGTTGAGATATTGGGGTCATGGACCAACCTCATTTGAATTAAATTGGTGTGGATAATTTCTAAAGAAGTAGTCAGATATTTCGGAGTTCCTTTGAAGTACTTTGTGAGTACTAAAAAAGAAAGCCTACTTCGACCTCCACTATTTTAATAGAAATTATGTGTGTGATGAGTGGCTTTGTGTGAAAGAAAGTGAAAAGTGTGCAAAATATTTTTAATAAGTTAAGTGTAAGATTGTAGCATGTGGACTTCATGTGGTCCTTACAAATCTTCTTACTTAGATTACTATGTTTCTTTGGTACAACCTTGCGGAATATTTAAAGCCCTAAAGAACTAGCAATGTGGACATATGGGTCCTTACTTGATCCTTTAAACTCCCTATAATGTTTTCTAAACTATCCTAGGATTGTAGACATGTGGGCATGTATGGGCCCATTACTTGATATTTTAAACTTTCCTAGAGTATTTTCTAGACTAGGAAATGTTTTTGAAACTATCCTAAGATTGCAAACATGTGGGAATGTATGGGCCCTTACAAAGATTTTAAGATAATTTTCAAAACTAAGAGGTACCCTAGGGGGGTGTTGACCTCTCCTAATGATTTTTTAAGGGAGATAAAATTTCCTTTCAACCACCTTTTTTTATTCCTGAGATCACACTTGGGTGCAGAGGAAGAGCATACTTGAGGGTTAAAATTGATTTCTAGTCCCAAATTAGTTGATTTATATTTCAAAAAGCAATAACTTTAACTCACAGTTTTAAACGCCAAATGAGCCATCCATGTGGAAACAAAGAAAAGAGAAGAATAGTGATTCTTTGTACCCCTATGTGCTTATGTTAGCTAACCTTCCTTGTGAGAAAGGACTCTAAGTGAAGTGTGATTTCTTTACAAAGTGCATGAAATTAAAATATGAAGGAAAGGGGCCCTCAAACCACTCATAAAACCCTTACAATTTGCCAAAAATTGAACTTGTGTGTGTGTTGTAGTTCTGACAGTTGCACTAAGGGCGCAAAATGTGGGGGTATATGAAATATGTTACGTTCACAGAGTGCAAAATAAGCCTCTGTGTGCCTCGAAAGCCGTGCACTTTCTGTCACGCATCAAGAAAGAAATTTCCAAATGAAATTATCTTGCCTTGGCTCCAAATTTTGACTTTGGAATACTTGATTATGCCAGTTTTGGTACCTTCATATCCAAACAATTAAAAAGAAGTGCTCTCAAGACTTAAATAGGGAGTAATTTGATTCACACTCCCCAGTATGGTCACCAATCTGTTGTGTTGGTTTTGTCACACGGGTGAGCAAAAACACAACACTCACTTTCCTAGTTAAGTTATCTAAACAAGACAGAGGTTTGTGAGTTGATTAGATAACTAAATACACATGAAAAAAGGAAATAAAACAAAAGGAAACAAATGTTAGAGAAGCTTGCAAGAACTAGAACCATGAAAAACAAAAAATGGCAATCATATAGATACCAATGGATCAATATATTGATAGGCTAGCACCATAGAGAAAGGAATGGACTTATGAATCCCCTCTTCCTCCTTGGGAGGGATCTTGAGTTCCCTAATAGAGATATATTCTTTTCATGCAATGATAAGTAAAAATGGTGAAGAAATACGATACCAATCCTCTCAAGAGATGAGTGGAATGGCCCTTTCTATAGTGCTTGAATGATTCAAAGAGAAAAGGTGATTCTCCAAGAAGAATTCTTGCAGCATAACAATACCTTGAAGTATTTTTCTAACACACCCATGGCACATATTTATAGTGTCCATTCATGTAAAGATACAATTGGTTCATAATGTGAACAAGGGGCCTTTTAGGGCACTTCCTAGCCCTTGACCAGCCTCCAAGCTAGATTTCACTTAGATCTGAGTGTCAAATCGTGTTGGGGGTCAGAATGGAAGTGGTTGAGAGGTTGACAAGATTCATAAATGCGTCCTTCATGAGAAGTGTGAGGCTTTGCTCGTAGATAGGTCGCGCATCTTGTGCATTCTTCGCACCTTGGGAAATTAGGGATGTGTTGTCCCATGCATTCTGCACACAGTGCACATGCTTCCTTTGGTGAATTTTCTCACTTTGATTTTTGTGTTGTAGGTGTAATAATTGTTGTTGGAATTGATGTATTTCTTCAACCATTATGTGCAATATTGTAGACGATTTTTCAGTGATAACAGTGAGATTCCAACTACTCTCCACTTCCACTTGGCAACTTTCATGCCACTTTCCTACAAATTCCCTCAGGTTATTTTTCCAAACTTTTTTCCAAATCTAGTCCATTGAAAATTATTTATTTGTAGCTTAGCAATTCTACAACTGGAATGATTCTGCATGCTTCTTCTCCATAGATACAACTATCAAAAACAAAATGAAGATCAATTGTAGGTTTGTAAATGTAAAATGGTGGTCTTCCAAACCTAAGCTCCTTGTTTCCAACAACTTTCATTTTTTTGTTTCCAACAAAATTTATTTTTCTATTATCATCTTGTGCATAAATCTTTACTGCAGGAAATCACAAAAAAAATATAATGTTTCTAAATCACATGGGATATTTTCAAGGTGCAAGTAAAAACAAGCCACCATAGCTATACATACTTCGAGGTTACCTGATAATGTCCAAATTATCACTTTATTAAATTTATACAACATTATAGATTGATGCTAAACAAAGAAGTGGTGGCTATAGATATCTCTTACTAGAGAGACGTTGACCATACTCCTTTCCTGGTTGTCCTATTTAGTGGGCCATCCATCTCCCTTCCTTAGAAATTGTTTTCCACACCCAATGTGCAAAATGTTGGAATGCTTCCCATGCCCAGTGTATGAAACGTTTTCTTTCAAAATTCCATATGGAACTAATGGAGTTGCCTATACATTGATATTGCTAGTGGTTCTAAATCAATGAGATAAAAAACTCCTTCTACCCTTTCTTCTGCTGCTTAAAATCGGTCAAAAATATAATATGATATGCAACGTTTTCTCCTACTACCTTATCCACTTATCCACTAGTGGTGCCTATGATTGCTTTTGGCCCTTGACCAAGTTTTGGGAGATACTTGGTCATGTTTGACCATTTTTGGGACTTCAACAGCCTGTTGAAGATGGAGCGCCAGACAAAGTGGAGATTGCAGAATCTCGACACACTTTTGGGTCCTTTTTGGGTTTTTGGGATAATGTAACAGGAATAGGATGTCAGCCCATGGGATTTTCCCATGTTTAGGCCTATTTTGTATGTATAAATAAGTAAGTTAGGCGATGTAAGTAGTAGAGTACATCTATGTGATGGTAAATATTGCTATGTGCAAGTGATCTATGTGATTGAATAGGCTCTGTGCATATTGTTGAACTTGCAGTGTTAAGTGCGAGTGTTTGTAAGATATTGGGTGCTCAGATACTCAGGGAAGGAGGATCTAGCGAGGTGCGCAGATCTCCTGTCCTATGCAGAGTATAGTTTTGGTGTCTTTGTGCTTGTAACCTATTTGACTGAAGATGTTAAAGAAGAAGAGTTGGTGGATGTAGCCCCAGGGTGCGGGTGAACCACGTAAATACTGTGTGTTATGCTTTGTGCTTTGACTTGACATGTTTATCCCTTCTTTTGCTAAGTGCTTGGACATATTTAGATATATCTACTTATGCTTTGTGCTTATTAGACATGTATGAATGTGCTTAGTGATGATCTACCAGATCTGATCTATTTTACTATGGCTAAATGTTGAAATACCTTAGACCTAAGTGAATGTTGCATTGCTCTGTGTTATTTGCGAAGTAGATTAATGGTTGAATATTGATAATCTATCGGTGCTAAGTGCTTTGTAAACAATATAATCACAGATATCTATCCCAGCTAAGGTTGAAGACACTTGAGTCCTGCAACCACCCATGCCTCTACCTCAGGTGAGACTTCATCTTCTTCAGAGGTGTTGTTGAAAGGGCTGGTAGTTAGGGATTTGTTAGTGCACTCTTGAGTGTTGAACCCTGGGTCTACTCCTGTGCCAACAAATGGTTCCGTTGTCGAGACCTGAAACTGTGATTGTTGGGAACTAAGAAAAAAGAGGCTTGTGCAAAAGAAATCTTTGTACGTAGATCTGTGCCCTAGTGCACAATACCCTAGTCAGTTTATAAGCTCTGTGCTAAGAAATGAAGTATTATCTGAAGAAAAGAAGGTCGGATCTGAAAGAAAGAAGAAAGATATGGAATCTTTGTGCTAAAGAAAGAAGGTCAAATTTGTAGAGAAGAAGAAGGATCTGAAAGCTTTGTGCTCCAAGGAAGGTAAAAGTGAGAAGTTTTGATTGGAAGAGGTAAGATATGTAAAATTTGTGCTCTGTTAAAGGTAAGAATAGTTAAAGAAGTCTTAGATCTGAAAGACTTGTGCTCTGTAAAAGTAAGATAGGTGGAATTTTTTGTTTCTAGAGTATGGATCTAGGTATATCTGATAGGTTTTGTCCTAGTTTGAAAGATAGGGTGTTAATAGATGAAATAAGGTTTGATATGAATAGATCTGATAAGAATAATGAAAGATGTGTTATACCTATGCATAGAAAGAATGTTCGAACTAACAAATGGATGCAGGATCCTAGAAAAAATTTGTTGCAAGTTAACTCCTATGATCCTAGTGCGCAGTATAAAGGGATCTGGGGATCATTTAAAAGAAAGAGAGGATTGACCCTCTATTACAGTTGCAGAAGACCAAGACATCTTGCTAAGGAATTCCCTGGAAGAAGACCTAGTTGTATTTGTTGTAAAGTTATGGACCATGAAGTGTTGGATTTCCCTAGAATGATTGTTAATCTTGAAGGAATGAATATGAATCAAGAAAACCCTAAGGAAAATCCAGAAAAGGAAGAGCCCCAACAAGAATCAGAGAAATTATTGATATAAATGAAAGAGACCCTGAATGACCATCGATATGTCAGATTATCAGAGATTTTCAAAGAAAAAGAATGCATTGAAGAAAGAATAGGGGACTTCAACATTGACTGTGTTCTTGATGAAGAGACACAAGTGAATATTATGCTAGAAAAAATATGGGAAACTATAGGAAGGCCTTCTATGATCCCTTCCCTATGAGGAATAATTTTATTCATAGGAAAGATAATAAACCTATGTGGAAAGCTCGATCGGATACCTATGACTGTCAATGGAACTTCGATAGAAGAAGACTTTGAGATTATTAAATGTATTGAAAAAAACACCCCGTTTACCATGTTACTAGGGAAACCTTGGATTGAAAGAGATCAAGCCAGATTAAAAGAAGAAGAAGAAGCCTTGGAACAGAAGAAACAAGAGTTAAAACATCGGTGCCTCTTATTCGATGCCTTGGTGCCTCTTATTCTATCATTGAATCTTGTTCATCAATCATATATATATCTTATATCATCTCATATATATAAATCAACATGGTATCAGAGCAAGACTGGGCTTGACTCCCTCACGGGAGGCCCAGGAAAATGAGAAAAGATAGATTGCATATTCCCAGGTTCATACTGATGGAATTTGTATCCACAGTTTCCATCTATGGGATTCAAAATTAATGTCGATTATGTCATGTTATGGGCTTGAGAAAGTGGTAGTTCATATCAAAGAATTTGATCCTTAGAAGGATGTAGAGAAATTTGAGCGGTTAGAGTTATAGTGCGAAATTGGGAAGAGTGGAGAAGTCTCTCTTTTCACCACAACATTGTCTCATCTGCTTCCTGAGACGTTATCTTATGGGGAATCCTCAGCGTATCATACTTCATATTTCAAAACCTCCTCATGACATTATATATGCTCTCCTCACTCTGATACTCAAGTATAATGTGGTAATACATTATATGTTCTAGGGCTCCAGGATTGTTGAGTTTCTCTGTGGTGAGATTTCCCATGGACTCATAATTAGGTGCAAGGACCATGACTTTATATCCCTCGGAGATGAGCTTCAAAAGATCAGATTCCAGTGATGTGAGATTCATGAGAATGTTATCCATTTCGTTGTAGCCACCATAGAGAAACAATGTGTGTATGAAATCTTTCACTTGCCTTTCACCATCAAACAAATATTGGTCAGTAGAGGGGCCCGAAGCGGGCATCGGAGCCAGGGAGGGCCCCATTTCCAAGGCATACTAGATTGAGTGAATGGGAGGATAATTGGCATATAAATATGAAGAGGCTACAGATTTTGAAAATTTCTTTCTGAGATCTAGAACTGGAACCCCCTGTGACATAATGGCCAGAGACACCTCTCTTCTTCACTTACTGAAATCATCCTAGAAGCTCTTGGGTTGAAGGTGAGTGGATATCCCTTCATATGGGTTATTCATGCATCTAATGTCAATGGGTCATATATAATAGGATGATATCATGAAGTATAATCCCAATAATATTCATGAGTTTAATCGGGATCTATTTATCCTGAGGTGGACATGGGTGCATGTTCCAACAAGTTCTCTCGCATATGGTGATATCAATGCGAGTATTTGGTGTCGATTGATAAACATGGAAATGAGAAGTAGTGATGAACCCTATTAGTTCAAATCACATGAAGCTTGTGTCAATGTGTTGATTTTTGAGGTAGTGTCATGAGACATTATCCCCGAAGGATCCTATGTGGACTAGTAGGAGGGAATTTGGAATTCATATTGATGTGCCTCAGATGGTTAGATGAAGGAACCAAGACATTGGTTTCATAAGGAAACCTAAATATGTCTTGGGGGGAATTATCTCCATGAGGGAACCTCTGTGTGTCCTAGATAATACATTGGTTCCATGAGGGAACCTCGATATGTCTTAGACACATGTTCCATGAGGAAACCATGAGATGTCTAGTATGGACATAGTTCATGAGAGAAGCATGAGGTTAGAAACTTCAGGATATTTGGGTGTCCAATATACATTCATGTACCCAAGGAGAAAAGGAGAAATCTACACCCTTCAGGAAGAAAGGGTACATTTGTGGGGTACAGTGAGTCTTCAAAGGCATACTGGATCTACATCCCTGTTCAAAGACAGATTGAGGTGAGCAGATATGTTACCTTTGAGGAGGAGGTAGCCTTCAATAGATCAATATGATATCACATGGAGATTGATAGTGAGAGATAAGAAGAGATGGTTCCTTCACCCCCTCACCCTCTAATAGTTCAAAGGGAGACAAATGATCCTATTGATCCAATTGATCATGTTGATCTTGTAGCTCGAGTTGATGTTCCAAGAAATATTGCAGTAGGTCAGAAGAGACCCGCATGGGCTTGTCAAACTTTGCAGGAGGAATAAGGACATGCATCTCCTCATGGTACCTTATGAGAGATCAAGATACCTTAGAGATATTCATTCTATGCTGCAGCTATGAGACACATCATTGATTCTGATCATTCATGTTATCAGGAGGCATCTAGTTAGCCAGTATGGAGAGATGCCATGATGGAGGAGTATCAGTCCATCATGAATAATGATGTGTGGGATATTGTTCTGAGACCTGAGAGGAAGTCTATAGTGACTTCCAAGTGGATCTATAATATCAAACACATAACTTACGGAAGCATTGAGAAGAAAAAAATTATATTTATTGCTAGAGGATTCTCTCAGGTAGAGGGAATATATTATGATGAGACATTTTCTCATGTTGCTCGATACACTTCTTTCTGGATGACTATTTCCCTTGCAACATCCATGGGTTGGAGACTACATCAGATGGATGTGAAGACATCCTTTCTCAATGGAGAGATTGAGGAAGAGGTATACATATAGAAACCATATGGTTTCGTGATACATGAGAAATAGTCTCATGTGTGCAGGTTGAATAAGGCCCTATATGGACTCAAGAAGGCACCTTGAGCTTAGTATGCGAGGATTGATGGACACTTGATGATTTTGGGCTTCATCAAAAGTGTTTTTGATACCAACCTGTAATACAAGTCTATTAATGGTGAGTCCCTAATTTTGGTCCTCTATGTTGATGATTTATTCCTCACTGGTATAGAGAGCCTTATTGTTGAATGCAAGTATGTGTTGGCCTCTGAGTTTGAACTTAAGGAACTTGGTATGATGAACTACTTCTCGAGACTAGGTGTGGCAGAGAATAGATGAGATATTCCTGAGTCAGGGGAAGTACACAGTTGATATATTGAAGAAGTTTTGGATGTTGAACTGTAAGTCCATGGCTACACCAATGGTGACGAATCTAAAGAAACTAAGTGTGTCTTCTTCCAATTCCAAAAAGATTGATCCAACCCTGTACAAATAGTTGATTAGATCATTGATGTATCTGGTTAACACCATACTAGATATTTGTTATGTAGTGAGTGCATTTATCCAGTTTATGATTCAGTCTAGACAGACACACTAGATTGTTGTGAAGCATGTGTTGAGATATCTACGAGGCACAATTGGACATAGTCTAAGAAATACTTCTAGTATTGACATGAGATTGCATCGATATATTGAACATGATTGGGGAGGGAGCACTGTGGACAGGAATATCACCTCCGGGTGTTTCTTTACTTTGGTATCCACCATGGTTTCCTGGTGCAGCAAGAAATAAACTTCTGTGGATTTGAGCACCATAGAAGTAGAGTACATTTCATTGAGTGTGGCAGTCCACAAAGCAGTGTGGCTTTGAAATATCCTAGCATATTTACTTGGACATGTGTTGGATTCCACCATTATTCATTTTGATAACCAGAGTTGTTTGAATCTCTCAGAGAATCTAGTGTTTCATGAAAAATTGAAACACATTGAGATCAAGTACCATTGCATCCGAGACATGGTGCATAGGAAGGAAGTATTGGTGCCATACCTTCCTACAGATGAGAATGTTGCTAATGTTCTTACCAAAACCCTTACCAGGATGAAGTTTGAGTACTTTCGTGACAGATTTGGCATGGCAGAGAATGCCTCCCTCGCTAAGAAGGAGTGTTAATGTTTGCAGCTTCCTAAGACATTCTCCAGGTCGTACTCCTCTGTGACTAATTTGAGTTGATCTCTGAGGAAAATTATCCGAGATGGATAAGTGGGTTTGGGATTATATCCCAACATGCCTTGTGGAGAGCACATGAGGACACGTCCCTTGTGGAGATCACATGAGGACACGTCAAGGGAGTTGACCTTACGTCACACATTATGGGGAGTTGACCCTAGTGTTTTTAGAGGGAGTAGCATCTAGAAGTTGAGATTGTACTCATATGTGACTGAGTTGAGTTGATCTATGAGGACACTTATCTAAGAGGAATAAGTGGGTTTTGGGTTATAGCCCAATGTCCTTTATGGAGAGAACATGAGAACACATCCCTTTTGGAAACACATGAGGACACGTCAAGGGAGTTGACCTTGATGTCACACATTATGGGGAGTTAACCCTAGTGTTTCTAGAGGGAGTACCCTCTATAAGCCCACATGGGAGTACCATGTGTGATAGACCTTTTTCTACTATGGTGGTTGTGTACCACTAGCGGAGACTATGTTCCTCTAGAAAATATTTGTGTGCTACTACAGTGGTTGTGTACCACTAGTAGTGATTGTGTGTCTCTGGACAGTAGGTGTGTGCTACTACAGTGGTTGTGTACCACTTGTAGTGATTGTGTGCCACTGGACAATAGTTTTTTGCTACTAACAGTGGTTGTGTACCAATGGAAAGTAGTTGTGTACTACTATGTATCAACACAAACGTGTTCTATTAGATGGAATTGTAGTAGTTGTATGGTACTAGTTGATTGTCATGGAGACTACAAAATCACTTGGAGAAGTTGTGTGTTTCTTGATCACAGAGACAGTGAAAGATAATTCGAGCGACTAATGGCATGGTAGTAGTTGTGTGCTAAAAGTTGATTACAGAGTAGTCAGTGGACTACTAGATGAAGACATCATGGAAATGTACCTCCCTAGTTAAGAGGGAGTGTTGGTGTTTTAGCATCGGGTAGATATTCTCCCAGGATTGGTCATGGTGATTTTTACCAGTGGTGAATGGACCAACCGTAGTATTCAAAGAGAAAAGACTTGATGTGCTATTATTCCTCCAATGTGTGGAAACATCGGGCATACTTTCAACCACATGGGTGTACCTGTAGTGAATGTCCTGAGTAAGCATTGGGTGGACCTTCTCCTATATTGGGCTATAGACCAAGGGAGATAGGATACATTTATCACAAAGGTGTACTTGTGGTAAACGGGCCCAGGCGTAGTCCTTCCTTGATCATGACAAGGAATAATATGGACTACATATGCTTGAGGTGCTCCCCACATGTCAGTTAGCATCAGGATGACACTCACTCACAAGGGTGTACCTGTGGTGAATGACCCTGGTGTGTTATTTGTCCTAGTCATGGTGATTTGACAAGGAATGATAAAGACTCAATATGATAGATGCTATCACATGTTGACCTAGAGTGAGCCTAATCTCATAGAGAGTCAATTGGCTCAGAGGGAGAGACGTGGAAGGAGTTTCCCCTCAGTTCACATGGGAGAGAGACATTTCCCAGGAATGACTGACAAATGTCATGAGTTGAGGGTGAAGTTTGTACACTTCAAAGACAAGTTTTGGAATGAAGAAGAATGTCTCCCTCGTTGAGAGGGAGTGTTGATGTTTGGAAAACATCGGGAATACATTCTTCCATATATATATATATATATATATATATATATATATATATATATATATATATATGACATGATATTTATAATACAAAGTATAAATATATATAATAAATAAGTAGTTATTTATTATCCAAGGGACGCATCCTTTCATTGATGGTCACCATATGTTCTCTATATATGGAACACTCATCATTGTAATAACACATCAATCATATATCTATCTTATATCATCCCATATAGAAAAATCAACAACTCTATTATATTAGGCCTCTTGCCTATGGCCTATTGTTGAAGAATTGGTTGCATATGTAATTTTTCAATCCTATCCCCCCTTACTTCTAAAAAATGAGTAAAGGAATCATTCAATTTCTTCATATCAATAGGCTGATGTTTTCCCCACTATTATTATTTCAGGGTGGGTGTTAATAAACAGATAATGGGAATTCTTTGACAAGAGCCCCTATTATTATTTGAGTAAGGATAACAAATTATTAAGGAGTTTTCACGCATGGACATAAGATA
This sequence comes from Picea engelmannii, assembly GCA_009831015.1. Taxonomy (NCBI): domain Eukaryota; kingdom Viridiplantae; phylum Streptophyta; class Pinopsida; order Pinales; family Pinaceae; genus Picea; species Picea engelmannii. The sequence continues at coordinate 238,651 of ML805401.1, read as the reverse complement.
TTTAACCTACCTGGGAAAAAGGACATAGTGGCCCGAAAGAGATGGAGGGAAAGGGAATTGAAGAAATGAGTCTATGTGACTGGAAGTTATGAAACTCGTTATGAATCTCGAAAATTATTAGATGCTCCTATACATACTACTAAGTAAGTTGGATCTCAAAAATTATTAGATGCTCCTATACATGGTGTTGTCTCTTCCATTTCAAGAAGAGTCACTTTCTAGCTAGAAGCTCACTTGGGAAAGACATTATACCCTAACCCGATAGAATCCTCTGTTGTTTTTTTCTTGTATCATAACTGGTATCATATCCCTCAAAATACCACACCTTAAAAAATTTATTATTATTGAGTTCCTCTCCTATCTTATCTAAATAAAAGAAAAATAATCACCCGCGAGAAAGTTTGTAGCAAATCATGAAATTGTGTTGCAAACTCTAACAGTCTGATAAATATGAGTTGTAGGAGGGCTACCACCTATCTGAGGAGGTTCTTATGGGTTTTGAGATATTAGTTAGACACTAATGGAAACTTGTACCTAAGATTCATCTCTACTAAATCTCACTGACTCCACTACTTCTTTTCCTACGAAAGATTAGAAAGTGAAATGTCTCTACCTGTTCCCCATCATTGTCATTCATTTCAATATTTGACCAAACTGAAGAGTAACATTTGATGGTGTACACTATGTGCCATAGAGTTGGATTATCCATATTTTTAGTTGACAACTATTAAACATGTTGAGTTAATATTTTGATTTTTTTTATGAGAAATGATCCAAAATTGGGTTACAAGTAACCTTTGCTCAATCCACCAACATAGGATGTAAACATGCTAAGGAGGAAGTGAACTTTTCATATAAACCCTCCTTCCTATTCATGTAGTTCTATAATTCCCTAGCTTCCTTGACTTACGATCAATATTGCTCGAATAAAACCATCCATTGATCCCTTTTCACCCCCTATTTTCATCTCACCATCCAGCTAGAGATATCACCTCTACTATGGAAGATCGGTCCATATGTATAACCCCAACCCTCCCCTCTTTTTGGATCTCCCCTCTTTGGGTTTTAGTTTCATATTTATCTCACATTTGAATGGACATATCTTAATATAGGAACTTCATTCTTTCAACAATGGTCATGCTTCAAAGTGCCTTCAATTGCAGAGTCTTGACCATGGGGTTTTGTGACAAGAGGTTTCTCGGAGCATTTTGATCCCATGAAGTTTCTTGCCTTCTTTCGGAAGTCAAAAGTAATTGACAAATATATAGGCCATGAGATATTCTCTAACAGGTGTGTTGGGTGGTGACAACACATGCCTTCCTATTACAACTTGTTGAAGGATTCTCAAGCATTTGGCTTTCTGTATGCTTGAAAATGCTTGAGATTTTTCTTATTTAAATGTAGAATCCTGTGAGGATCTTCTTGAGACTTGTATATTCATTTATCCATTTGGATGAGAAACAAAGGATATATTTTCCCCATTTCATTCTTTCGTGTTGTACGATGTGTTATCATTTTTTTCTCGATGTCCATTAATTCTGATTGTAATCTCGAATCCCAACAAGTGGTATCAGAGAAATATTCTTGTGAGTTGAGGAGAGATGGTCACGTCTAGGAGGGTATAGGGAGAATGAAGAGGTCGCAAGCCATACATTTTCCTACACACAGAGGTTCAATCTGTGAAGTGGTATGAGGTTGAGGAAAATGTGGAGGTGGTGTAGGTACCATAAAAAAAAATCGTGTCGACAGGAAGAGAAGGCCACCCATCAAGGTTAGGATCGTTCAATTTGTTTTCTGTTTTTGGAATCAAGACCAATTGTGATGAGGCTTTTGAAATGTGCGTTGAAAACCTGAGAAATTCTATAGAAAATTAAGGCCAATTGACTTGCAATCGAGCACGAGTAAGATGGTTTTTAATCTTTCTATCACACCACTGGATACGAGGCTGTGATGTAGCACAATCCACTGGAAATATATGTGAGAAGAGGTAAGCATCAACATCATATTTAATAGCAGAGGGATTTCAATAGAGTTGGAAAACCACAAGCTATGGGCCTCTTGTTACATTGGTGATGTTGTGGTGAGCATTTTTGGAAATTAAATTATGGAGACAGAAGAGAGGATTCGATGGTAGATTCAAGGAAACAAATTGAAGTTTTGATTATGAACCATAGTGAATTAAATATGGAAAGTGATAGTGCTATTATGTATATGTATTCCAAGTTTGAAGTTGAGGCGATGCAGGGTCAGATTGTCGAGGCTGGAGTTACCGATGGAGGCATTGACAAAGAAGGCCATGATGTAGTGATGGGTGAACCATGAGCTCGAAGAAGTACTCGGTGGACTATTATGATGTGTTATTTAAAGTGTACATGTGCATTTTCCATGAGGGGGTGGGCGTCATGAAGTAGATTGACATGTTGGTGATGGTACACAACAATAGAATAAATGACAAGGCAGAGGTTTTTGAATGCAAATTCCAAGGTGGAGTTGACATTTTTTTTAATGTAAAAGGGCATGCGTCTTGAATACATGGATAGGCATGCATAGGTCAGGTTTTAAATTTCACCGGTAAGGTTTAGACATATACCTAAGTGATAGGGGGAAACATGCAGTATTCCTGGATACCCTAATCTTGAGTGATGCTTAGCCAATTTAGGTCATGGGAAAAGGGGGGGGGGAATTTAGGTAAAGAGTTGTGGTTTTAGGCACATGGTTTTAGTAACCCGTGGTTTTAGAACCCATGGATTGAATACTCCATTGAAATTATCCTGGAGGTGAGAGGTGAAGTCTCACTTGGTTGTCTTGGATGGATTCAGTCAAGGAGATATAACTTTGTTGGTTACAGTGATGGAGATATGAGATGTATATTCTGGGATCATATTCTCCACAAAATCATCATTAGCAGAGATATGTACCATTGAACAATCAGAAGTTGTTCAGGATTGCAAAGGGAGATTTGTTTGCAAACTCAGGGGATCATTGTATGGCCTAAGGTAAACAGGAAATGGTACAAGATGTATCATTCTTTTATGGTGAACCAAAGTTTCTTAAGAATTGAGCATGATCATTTTGTTTATGGCATATTCATTATTTTGGTGTTATGTTGATGATATGCTTGTTGCAAGTGAAGCATGGTTGAGGATAGTAGGTTAAAGGATCAGTTGGTCAGGATATTTCAGATGAAGGATCCAAGAGAAACAAAACAAATATTGGGCATAGAAGTATACAAGACGATAAAAATGGTAAGGTGTGGTTGTCACAAGTCTATGGAGAAGATACTGATGAGTTTCATTATGAACATTATGAAACTGGTAAATATATCTTAATCTTTCCATTGTGATATTTCTTCACATTTATGTCATGATAGTAAGGAAGAAAATAATTATATGTCCCGTGTACCTTATGCAATTGCAATAGGATGGTTGATGTTTGTGATGAAATGTTCAAGTATTTCACATCCAATTGGTGTTGTCAGTGGACACATGGAAAAAATAGGTAAAGAGAATCAAAATGGGTGCTTCGGTATCATAGAAGCACAAGTATCACCTACAATGGTTGCAGCGATTTAGCATGTGGTTATGTTGTTTCATATGAGGTGGAGTGATCCATACAGGAAAAAATTGTGCAAAATGTTCATGAAACTAGTATTGTTAGAGAATTTGTGGTGTTGTTTGGATTCTCTTGGCTTGCAGGAAAGGTGATGATTGATTCATTGTGAAAGGTATCAATAAATTGGATATTGTTGGGTGGTGACAACACACGCCTTTCTGTTATAACTCATTAGAATATTCTCAAGAATTTGTATTTTTGTATGCCTGAAAACGCTTGAGATTTTTCTTGTTTAAATGTAGAAGCCCGTGATGAGATTTGTAAGAAACCCAACCCCCTAAGTACATTTAAGGGATGGGGTATTCAAATTTCCTCTTTTTCCACTCAGTTCAGTTATCTTAATCAACCACATAGATGGATTCTACTCATCAAGATATTTCCAATGATTGCAACCATGCTTAGAACCGAGCTCCAGATTAAATGTTAGAGCCCTTTAAATTTCTCAAGCCTTGTTTATCCATAGGACACTTCAATGCCACATGGAACCAACATGGCATCCCTAGCACTTGTTCCATCCAACATGACATTTTCCACCTCACCCTTAGATACCTAGACCTAGTTGGTCATCCAAATCAACAATTTGGAGTCATTCAGAGCCTTCATTTACCATCGAATCTTCCTCCATCGAAGTCACTGAGACACATTCCCCTCCGAATCACACACATTGATCATGCATTCTCTGAAGGCTCTGACAATTCTTGGATTCGACAGTCAACAACCCTAATTGCTTTGGAGTTTCAAACTCACACAACGATTAAATTTATCCTTGTCCTTCCTACATTAAGAAAACCGGTGGGACCCAAGGCAATCCAAAACTAATATTGAATCTAGCCTAAAGGTGCCAATTCACATTGACATGTGAACCAATCAGAAATTGGTGCATGTACCTACCACGTGGACTAACAAGGGTCTACACATCATCTTCAATCATACAGTCTCTCCACTCAGTTGTTGACATATGTCCATTCTTCAATGGCCTAATTATGTTTTCTTGACATCACTCTTCTCCATGTGCAAGCCTATGAAAGCCTGGAACATTTTTTCCTGGAATCCTGCCCTATCGAGGAACCATACCATTGGGCTATCATCCACCAGGTGATCATCCCTTTCATGCTTTATATAGCACCAAAAAACCTAATATGGGATGAGTTGGCACCTAGGACACACAACCCTATCTGTTAGGTAGCTAGAGAGGTAGTGTGGGGGGGGGCGGTGGGGGTAGAGGGCCTGTAGTGATAATAGTGGAGGCCATTCAATGTAAGGTGGACTAGGTCCACTATATTATTAAATAAGGCCCACTATGGTAGTTATATATAATAAATGGGTAGTTAGATATAATAAATGTAAGATGAATTTTTAGAAGGTTCTACTTATAGAAGATTCATCATCTAGAATGTTCTTAGGTGATGGTAGCACTATATAAAGGGGTTCAAGCAATGTAATGGGACATGAATATAATTATTGTATTATGAGTTGTATCTCAATAGGAGGATACCCACTCAAAGAGGCAGAGAGGTAGTGGGGGGGACCAGAGGGCCCATAATGACAATAGTGGAGGCCATTCAATGTAAGGTCGACTAGTTCCACTATATTATTAATTAAGGCCTACTATGATAGTTAGATATAATAAATGGATAGTTAGATATAATAAATGTAAGAGGACTTCTTAGAAGGTTCTACTTCTAGAAGATTCCTCCTCTAGAATGTTCTTAGGTGATGGTAGCACTATATAAAGAGGTTCAAGCAATGTAATGGGATATGAAGAGAAGTATTGTATTTGGAGTTGAAGCTCATTAGGGGGTTTCCCCCTCGAAGAGGCAAGTGAACATGAGAGGATCGACCCTTCCATAATAGAATCCATTGTATGGTGTTTTCCTACCCCAATGGTTTTGATATAATAAAGTGGTGGTTTTCTATATTGTTCCATATATATTTTGTGGTGATTTTTTTCATATATTATTCTTGGATATATTCTGGTGTATTTTGTATTCATGTCTTTGGAACTTAACAATTGGAGCACTTTCCTTGGCTGGAAGTGTGGGCAAATATTTTTATTTTTTGCAGATTTATTTTTAAGGAAAAAAAAAGAGGGTCGTGACATTCCGGATGATTTATATAGTTTTTGGTGAAAAAATTTCAAAAAATTATTGTATATCCAAGTTCCTCTCATAAAAGCACCCAATTTAAAAAAAAACAATCATCTAAAACGGAGTCTGGGAAGTCAAGTTATTTGCATTTTAAAATCTGCAATTTTTCAGGGTTTTGTTTTTCCGCAGACGGTTGCGTGATTTTTCTATTTTCTGTAGAATTTGGGGATAAATTTTTCAAAAAATATTGCATATCTAAGTTCCTCTCACAATTTCACTCAATTTCAAAAAACAAATCGTCCAAATCGGATCTCTAGAAGTGAATATATCGCTAATTTAAAATCAACTATTTTGGGGGGGTTTTCGTGATGACGATGGGACTGTAGAGTTCATAACTTTTCATAGGGTGATTAGATGGTTATTTCCTCTCAAAACCTCAAATAAATTCTACAAATAACTGAAGCATTCAAATCTCAATTTTATGAAACATGGTGTGGCACATTGCATGAAAGATTGCATGACCTTGTAGATGACCTCAATAATAGTTTTTGTAGTATTCAAGATTCATTGGATAGCATGCAGGAGAGTTTTCTTATGACTGACATCAAAGATGAATATAATCAAGAAATATATGCTTGGTATGATTTTGAGGCCAATTGCGATGATTTTTATATGGATAATTTTCATTTCTGGGATGACAACCACTTCCATCTTTTATTTGATGACTCTACTCCACCTTATGTAGAGCACATCAATGTGACACATTAGGAGCTAGCTATGATTACCAATGTACAACCTGCATTGTTACTTCCATATTAAGCTTTGAACCTTTCCCACTATGTGTATGGATATTGCTATTTGGATCCACATGATAAGGGTCAGTATTGGGAGCATCATTTTCAGTTGGTTATTGGGTGTCGATATATTTCGTGTGGAGCTCACATGAACAATTGGACATGG
>ML805401.1:179977-214409 GCA_009831015.1 Picea engelmannii | reverse complement strand
CTCATCCTACTCAGAATGACCGGTTTGTAATAGTGTGGGAATCCCCTTAAAAGATAATTGGTCATCCGAGTCTTGCTTTGTTAGAAAAGAAATTTTCAACATTTCACGAATCCTTTTAACCCTTTGCAAGATACAGGACATATTAGTGCTTAGATTGGTTCCACTATGCACCTGGGTCTCTTCAGACCTATTGGTTTCACTCATATCTTGATTTTCTAATATTGGTGTGTTCAATACAAATAAGGAATCTTCAAAGTTATTTTTTTTATGAGTGGCCAAACCCAAATCCTCGGATGGTTCATGTTGTCTTGAGACGTTTAAGACATTGTTGATGTTTGAGAAAGTTGTGCTCCATTTCCTTTTGGGAGGCATGAGTTTTACCTCAAGAATTTCAAGAACTTGGGCTCAGCTTCGGTGATATCCTCGTCACCAGATTCCCAAGGGTCATTATTGTAAGAGATATTGACTTGATGGATGTAGTCTTCGAATTCAAGGTTCTTCTCAATCTGGCAAGCAAAATCTTGTGCTTATTCTAGAGTCGAGGGTGACCGATCTTTGAGAGTAAACTGCAAAACTCCTTCCAACGATTTCAAGTAGTGTTGGAGGACAACTTCTTCTAAGAAAGTAGGTTTGATATTCTTGAGGAGAAGGTTGAACCTATCATTGAAATCCCTAATTCCCTCGCTAGAGGATTTGCAAATATCAGTATATTGAGAGTAAAGGGAATCCATGCTTTCTTTTTCACACCAATCTTTCTTGAAGGCTTGTTCAAGATATTCAGGGGTTTTGATACTTCCTTTCAGGATTTTGTTAATCCATCTTCTGGCACTTCTGGTGAGTGAGCTCACAAAGAGCCTTAAAAATACATCGGGGGGTTCTTGTCTAGATTGGTGAAACTGGAACGCATCACAAAAGTCGGCCCAATGAATTTTCCATAGGATCCATCTTCCCCTGAAAACTTAGGTATCCAAGACTCAACCTTCTTGGGTAGATCATGTAACCCCCCTTGGGTATTAGGTAATCTTAAAGGGCCAAAACATTCTTTATGAGACCATTTATGAGAACTTACAGGGGTGACAGGTTTTGTGGAGGTCATAGTAGTAGATGAAAGTATATACTGATGCCCACTACGGGTCGTCATTAGCTATTTGTGGAGTCGCCAGATGATTTTCTTGAAATCATCAAAGAAGGGAAAACACCCTAGTGGAGTCTCCGGGTAAGCTTGTAAGATAAGGCTCTAAGGTAAGGCTTACCAAAAAGATTTGTCGTTTCAGGAGAATTGACTTAGTGTTCCCCGACAACGGTGCCAAAATGTTATCGAACAGTTTGTAGCTAGGAGTAAAGGCTATAAGGTAGAAGGCCAAACTGGTGTAACAAGAACCTATCCGACCCAATATCACCACGATGGGTAGGTTCTTTCTCTTTAGGGAGGCTAGGCCCAGGGGAGACGTCCCCAGTGACCTGGGGTTTTGAAAGGGAAAAGGATAAAAGGCCAAGGACAAATTCCCCTTTCACAAATCACCACCAATCAAATAGTCCTGACTAAACAACCAATAATAAGGTATAACCAAATAAAAGAAAAGCATTTGCTTGAGACAATACAACAAGGAAACTAATACATGCAATCTTTGATTAGTACTTCATATAAATCAATGACTATCTGATATTCAATATAAGCAATTTAAAGTAAATGTTGACGAAGTCAATGTTTACAAAATAGCAATGATAAATGTATCACTTGTCAATAAATACAAGAATCATATGGCATCCAATATAATCAATCAATACTTAGTCTAATAAATGACCTCAACTGCCATTCAATTGCTCATAAACAAAACATTCTTGCATTGAGATGAAATAACGAAGAGTGATGTCATCAACTTAGGGTTAGTAAGTTAGGGTTAGTGCATTTAGGGTTTTTAAATGCAATTTTTGAGAGTGTTTGGATCAAAGTCTTACTTCAACGCTGGAGGTCTTGGGATCAGTACCTTAGGGTAGAATGGAGTCAATAAGTGAAGGACACACAGGTTGAAGGAGACGAGATTTAAAAGGACTACAGGGAAAGGTATCAAGGTGTTGTAAAAGTAGGGCCTAAAAAACAGAACCCTAGGGGAGAGAGGCTCACTCTGGTGTTGCAAAAGCAAGGCCTCGTGCTCTCTCCTCCTTCCCAGCAAACATCTAGCTCAGATGAAGCACAAAATCAAGACAAGAAGACTTAATGAGGGAGAGTGTTTCTACAACAAGGCTCTTTCATCAAACCCGAAAGGAAAAATGGTCCTAAGTGTAGATAACCTAGGCCTGGGACGTCTTCCTCCTCTTGGGTTTTAAAAGGTATGACTAGCACAAGGGAAAGAGAAACAAGGAGTGTAGCTACGGCTAGGCTCTCTTCCTCTATTTAAATGTCTAAAGGTTTCTCTATCAGCGGACATGAGACAAGGACCTACTTGTGTGCTTGTTACCTAGGGTTTTGATTCAACAAATTTATAAGAAATATGCAAGGAATTTAAACTACAACCATTCAATAAGACGTTTTGTAGAAGAAACACTTACAATTCATGAAGGAATAACTATGCAAACCCTAGTTGTAACACCTTCCTTCAAGAGAAACACCATAAATGCTAAAATATCTCTTCCTTCAACAAGTGTGCATCACTTAGTTCAGCCAAAAACCCCAATAGGGTGCTAAAAATCAGACCTCACTAATGAGTGAGTAAGTTTGTTATGATAAAAATGATAGTGAAAACCCTCAATATATAGTGTATCAATGACCTAATTTTACTTCTTAGGTCATAAAAAGGTCGACAGGGCCATAATGTCAAAATCATATTGTTTTTACATTAAATTCTAAGTAAAATCCCTAATCAAGCAAAAAGGTGAGACGTCAAACCCCTTTGAGGGAGACGTTAGCCCTTTCTAGGGCCAGTGCAACATCCAGAAGCCAAACGTTAGCCCTCCTTGGGCTCTTCCAAACTGCCACACGTGACAACCACCCTATCCATCTTCCATATGATCATGATGATGTTATAATCCTCCTAGTGACATCCTGGGTCATCTGGAGCCAACGTTCCACTGCAAGTGGGTCAATCCCCCTAGGTCCAGCTCAGCGAAAGTGCCCTTGATAGAATATTCTCTTCTCTGGTGCAAAGGCCCTGATCTATCTCCATCCTGTCTCTACCCCCTGATGAGGTCTCAACATCCATCTAGTGGGCTGTTCAGCCCCATGGAGGTATGAACTGGTCATCTCCCCATGTGTACCGATCCAAATGGTACCTGTCCGTCGGGCATGGTCCTGCACATCAAAAGCTACGCCCTCCATGGGCTCATCAGTCACAGGGATCATAGCAATTCCAATCACATTTCATCATCAATATTATTAAACATATGCACAAAAACCCTAATACGGTAGTCAATATCTCAAAGACATTACAAAAACCTACAATACAAGATTGGAGTAAAGGACAAGGCATCCTATTGGGCCAGTGTCCACAAGAAAAGGAAATTTTCCAGAAAGATCTCATCCAAGCCATGTAAGTGAGGTGATGTGGCTAGGGGATGCCCAAACATGTGGGTGAAGTGAGGGCCAAGGATGCATAAGTGTAACCTATGGGTGCCTTTGTAGAAGGTGAGTTGTACCTATCGTGGATGCATTTTTTCCAAGCCCATTCTTTCCTTTATTCTTTTTATTCTTGTTTTATTATTTTATTTGCTTTTTTGTTCAAGAAATAATCAAGGGAAACTACCTTGGCATGGTGACCAGAGATGACAGCGTTACCCACAAGTAATTTCATAGAGATGAGAAGGTTGTCTCGTGATGAGACCCCCTTTCCCTTGGCCATGCAACCAAAGGTCATTGCCCTGGTGTAGTAACCAGATGGTGGCAATTTCATACTGTTAAGTACCCATGGACCTAATATGCTAGCTCGTGATGAGAACCCCTATCCTCTGAGTAGGTATTTTTTTGTTATTTTCCAGGTCTCTCTTATTTCTTGCTGAGGGGATTTTTACTGCCTTCTTGGGGATCCCTAGGCAAAGTATCTCGAGGTTTTATTTCTAGGATTTTGTCTTTTACCAGTTGCTTTTACATTCTGGGCCTTTAGCCCCTTCTTCCCACGAGATAAGGTGAAATCCTATAAATAGGTCAAACCAATGCCTGGAAAAGGGAGTGGGATAAATGAGCGGGAGATAAGATGAAATAGTGGTGTTATGATGGGAGCGGACGATGACTTTTCAGAAATTCCCCCAGTGGCAAACTAAAACCTATGGGCACAGGCTTGCTAGGGCACCTTGTCAATTCCCCCATGCATGGTCAAGTGGGAAAATGTAAGATCCAATCATTCGTTAGAGATAAAGGAATCATATGCATATATTTAAAGGTTTTAATGATCAAAAGTGACACATACCATGATACCTGGACCAATTACCTCAAGGAGAAAGAAACTTCTCTGATACAAGACCAAACCGATGGTGATGGATGTTGTTGTTGCTGACAAGACAAAGTTGATGGAAGAAGAAAAGGATGGGCCCTCCAGGTCCATGCTCAGGTCAATCCTTCTCTCGGTACTCCATGTCTAGGACTTGTGGGCCTTGAGACATGATCTCCTAGTTATCCCAAAAAGTGGGGATAACAGGGTCCAAGAGGGAAACCACCTGTCCGCATGGGGGATTTTCCTGTAACAGAAATTGGCAACTCCGTTGGGGACCGAAGCTTTCAGTTTTGGTTTCCTTCCTTGGTCTTGTTTTAGCCTTTTATCACTTTTATATCTTATTCATGTTGTGTTTCTGATTCATATATGTGTTTTTGGCTATTGGATTTATCCCATACACATTGAATTTCAAAATTGTCTTGAGTTTTTTAATTCTGGGAAAGTTTTTGTTCTTCTTAGAGACTAGTGCCCCCCTGCCTCTACAAATAGAGTGTTAGCACTCCCTTGCAAGCTCCCACAGAGCGCTACAACACTATGGTGCCCTTGACACCAGAACATTGGTCTTTTCTACTAAAAAACCTTTTGGGAGTTGATCTATGGGTTTAATTTTTTGTTGATTCATCTGCTCAGGGTTATCACCATCTCAATGTGTCTTTGTTTTGGCATACAACATTTTGATTTCTAAGAATTGATGATGTTTTTTTTGGATTTTTGACATATTTATTCCTTACTTTAAGTCATTCTTCTTCTTTGATATTTGGAGTCGATCTACTACTTTTTTCATTTATCTAATTGAATGAAAATTGTTATAAGGAAATTCAAAGATCTATCCACTATTCCATTTGATATTTGAGTTCATTTTTACCAAGAAATTCCTTTTGTATTTAATTATATTTTCCCACCTTTCAGATCACTTTTATTTTGTGTTCATGATCCATTAGCCTTCTCCTACCTTCACTAACAATTTCACCAATTTTTATGCATTCTGGGTGAGGTTTTTGCATTTTTTGGCTCTTTTCTGAGATTCTAGGAGGACTAGCGCCCCCCCAGGCCATACCAGAGCATTGATATCTAGCCAGAGCTCCCCTATATTTTTTTAGGGAGCATTGCAACGCTTTGTACCCTTGCGACATGGAGCGCTAGTCTCTTTTTTGGGAGTTTTCTGCCTTCTTCTACTTAGTATTTTGCAGCCTGTTTTGCAGAGGTCTTTACCCAGAGTATGTGGTTGGTTTGTGAAGTTGTTTGGATTGGTTTTTTATGCTTATCACTCCCTATTGTCTTGATTGGATCTTGAAACCTTGTTCAGAAATGTGAATTTGCCTTTTCTAGCTTCTTATTTTGTCGGGACAGTTTTGAGTGATTCCTCTTTCTCCCTGTCTTTTCTTGGATTCTTCTCTGCATTTTCTTGTGTTCCTTGAATTATTGATTGGTTGTAGAATCCTTGATTGTGTTCTTTTTAGAACAATTTTATACTTTTTTTCTTTCATACCCCACTGCCTTGAGTGCATGCTTTGTTTGTAGCCTTTTTTGTTTCGTGTCTTTTACATCTGCGTAGGACTCTTTCTCCTAATTGAAAGTAGTAGAGCATCAAAGGATTTGTATTTTATTTCTTTATACATTAGAATAAAACAAAGAATATAGATGCATTATTTCTTTTGGGTAGTGAAACTAGCTTGCATTTGAAGTAGTGAAATTGCATGGGGGCCCAAGAATCGTGTATTGGTGTACAGTCTCTTTCACTCATTTCTTGAAGATCTTGACATTGATGAGTTTGATAAAAAAATTGGGACATTATTCATTTGGGAATGATAAAAATTTTCTCCTTATCGTAATATAGCTTTCATCTAAGTGAAATATTTGCATTCTCATTTCTTTGCATTGTTTAGAGTCGGTCAAAACATCATTTAGTCCACTCCATGTTCCTCTTGAGTAAACAACAGCCTTAAAATCAAGCGCTAAACTAAAATTTATAAAACATTTTTACATTTTATATTAGCAAACCTACATTAGCTTAAGGTGTAGAGATTTGGAATAGGTTGAAAGGATAAATTTCCAAAGCTTTCAAACAAACTTAGCATCCTGGGATAGGGAGAGAAAATCCAATTTTCATATAAGCTTACTGGGATCCCCCTCTCACACAGGGGTTATGCATGAGGTGGTGTTCAGGAGAGTTATAGAGATTATCCCTCTGTGGTTTAACCGTTCATAGTAGTCATATCATATATTGGGGGTTCTTCTTGAGGTTCAACTATAGTCATTTGGTCTCAGTGCTTCGTGAAATCTGAATCCATTCAAGGTCCTCTAGAGTTCTACCGGTCCACTTGTACTCAATTCTCTTGAAGGATTTTGGACTTCTTATCCTACCCATACGTTCATACTGGATTGTCAAATTTACCTCCCCAGGGGCTGACTGCGAGTTGGTGACCTTAGTAGCCATAATCTTTAGGGTATTACACAAGGTGACGGTGAAGGGAAGTCTCACTGTACCTAGAACAAACGTTGGTCAAACTCACTCGGGCTCCTTGGAGGGTAAATCCACAATTACTGCATGGAAGCTTGCACCAAATAATAAGTCCATTAAGAAGGTCTCCAACATAACTGATCCACCCGATCTATCCCTTCCCCTTCCTATATTGATCTCGCAACGTTGGATTTCATCACCAACTAGTGGTTTCATTATGGGAAGTTTTGTTTGATTGTTTGCTTCTTAGATTCATAGTGTGTGTTGTGTGTTTTACTTAGTGGACCTTAGGTCGAGTCAGTGTTAATGGCATCAAATCCTGGGAGTACCAATGGAGGAACCCCTTGTCCTGGGGAACCTTTCACCTTTCCTTATTTTGGAAACATTGGTCCTCCGTACATTGCCACACTAAGTCTTCTGGGACTCACCATCAGATTACCGGTTTGGTTGTTCCCCACTCTGGTGATCTTGAATATTCCCAGTGCTTCAGCTGCACCTAATACTTCAGATGTTAGTACACCACCCACACATCAAACTCATGTCAACTTTTCGCCTTCTTCACCCATTAATTCTCCTTCCATTTCTCCTTCTTCGCCTAGTTAAAGATCTGAAGCAAGTAGCCAGGTTGATAAGAAGAAGAAGAAACAGAAACAGAAGAAGAAGAAGAACCCAAAAAGGACCAAGCCTCCAACCATATCATATGTTGGATCCAAGTAACCAGCTTCTCTTAATCATAGTGGGAGTGTTGATGAGGTCGACAAGATTAAAACAAAGAATCTGAAACCCAAATTCCCTTGCAGTCTTTGTAAGGGTGACCACTTTTTGAGGAATTTCCCTCGTCTTCCCAAGGTCTTAGAAATGTGTTCCTCCACATCATTGGCCTCTGCTAGACATGATGGTGATGCTCCGTCAACTAGTGACGTTAAGGTTGGAAAGAAGAAGACAACTGTCAAATTTCCTTGTATGTTATGCGAAGGTGATCATTATTCTCACATTTTTCCTCGTATGGACGAGCCTTCTTCTCTTTCGTAAAATATTCAACTCGCAACTAGTTATCGTAATATTTCCCCCAACCCATCGTTAGTTGATGGAATGGTCAAAATTTTGGTTCCATCCCTGGTCATTCCAGTTGATCAAGTGGTCAATCTAGTTTCATCCTCGGTTGAAACACTAACCAAAGTAGCTGATCCAGTTCCATCATCAATCATCCCCACTTTTCATCTGAAAAGTGAATCCTAGGTGACTGATCCAGTCCCGTCATTGGTCAGTCCCACCCTTCATTTGAAGAGTGAAAATGTGGTTAATCCCACTCCTCCTCTGATGAGTGTCAAAGTGGTTTCTCTGGTCCCTTCATCGATCAATCTGGTTGATCATGTCGTCAATTTGGTCACATCCTTAGTTGAACCAGTTTACAAAGTTGTTGATGCGATCCCATCTTCGGTCGATCCCGCTCTCCCGTTAGAGAGTGCAACCCAAGCTATCGATCCTTTTCCACATGTCAACCCCATTCTCCCCTTGGAGAATGAAACCTAAGTGGTCAATTTGATGTCGTTATCAATCGATCCTACTCTCCTGCTAGAGAGTAAACCCAATTCCACCCACATTTTTCTCGTTGATACAGAATATACCGTGTTGGGGGGCATTCCTCCTTATCCCATGGAACCCCCTCCAAGTAATGAGGCCTTTATTTTTTATTGGGATGTGCTAAATGGTCCTCATCTTCCCTCTCACATTCCTTTCAAGATTACAGTAAAGGTTTGTGGTTAGGACGTTCCTCATGCACTGATAGATGAAGGTTCGTCCGTTAGTATTTTGTCCTCTATTGCTTGGCAAGATTTGGGTTATCCTCAACTTGTGTCAGTTACCTAGACTCTGTTCACTTTTAAAACAAGAACCAGTCACCCTTTAGGGATCCTTCCCCAATTTCCCATAACTTTGGGAGGCAAAACTATCTTTATTGATGTTATGGTAGTCCAGGACCCCTTGGATTTCGATTTACTCCTTGGGCGAGATTATGTCTATGCCATGAAATCTATTATGTCCACTTTTTTTTGTCTGATATATTTCCCTCACTATGGAAGAATTGTGGCTATTGATCAAATTTCATGCATTGGTCCTGACTTTATTACCAACCCAATGACCTCCCTAAATGGGTCTTATATACAGTCGATATCACCCATGCCACAGTTCAATTATGTGGCATTGTCTCCCATGACTTCAAATTTCGATGACTTAGATATGGTAGTTGATAGGGTGATATCTTCAGTAGGGCTATTGGAGCTTGATCTCCTTACCCCTATCATGGACCTCAACATATGTTCCTTCCAGAGTTTTTTTCTTTCGTCCAGTGAAGATCTCTTGGAAGCCATGATTGACGTTTGTCCCTTGACATGGATTCCTTCCAGAGAATTGTCCTCTTGGGAGCCATGATCAAGTGAAGTTACGAGCATAGTTTTCCTCTCTGTAGAAAGCTCGTTAAAAAATAAAATAGAAGATACGACAATATTTTTTCTTCTCTGTGGCAATCTTGTTAAAAAATGAAACAAAGACTATGAGCATAGTTTTCCTCTCTGTAGCAAGCTCGTTAAAAAAATTGAAACAAAAATTTGGGGATTGAACCCGGAACCTTAAGAATAGTTATTTTCCTGTGTCCAGATCATTAAAAAATTAAACAATCACCTCTCCTAACAAGTCAAGTCTTTCGTTAGGTCTCGTATTTTTCATTTCATCCACTCGTATCCTTTTTCTCCATCTAGTACAGGAATTGGTGACAACCTCACAGTCGGTGAATGGATTGAAGCTTGGGGGTGCATGTCTCCAGCCTTTGATTATCATTCTGGAGATAAGCCACTAGCTTTTCAAGCTAGAGGCAGAGTACCAACCATCCATGGGTATCCCAACCTTTGGAAATTACGTTGGGAATTTACAAGCATAGTTTAATTTTGTTTCAAGCTTGTGTAAAAATCAAACCAATAACGAGCATGGTCTTAGTTCCTTCTCATGATCGTAAAAATATGAGAATGCAACCAAGTAAACTTTTATCTCTTTTTTGGACTCACATGAATACACGAAAAAGGAACCCCCTGGAGTTGTCATTAAGCTCTTTTCAGGCTCTCTAAACATGAAAATATTTTCGAGTGATCTTGCTTCCTTTCCCACTCCTTAAAAGGTTTGAAAGGGGGTATTTCGAGTGATAATTTATCTCTTTTTCAGCCTCACGAGAATAACATTACAAAAAGGGGGAAAAAAGGAGTCACCTTTAAGTTATTTTCAGACTCTCTAAACATGAAAAATCACTAAGTTTACCTTCTTTGGACTCATTAAAAATATATACATTGAAGGGAACATATGGGACCGAACCTTTACTTCTTCCAGTTCATTAAACAAAGAAAGAGGGACTTACCAAAGGTGAGTTATATCGAGCATGTGTTACCCTCCTCGAGCTCATTAAATCAAAAAGAGGTACTCGTATATCTAGATGGGGTGGAAATTTGAAGGAAGAAAGTCAAGCAGTTCTTGAAAACATCACAAGTCACTCTTACAGTCACCCTTGAACACGACACTTTGTCTTTGCATACATTTTAATCCAATGAACCTCTGCACTGAACCAATCCTATGAGTTTCTTTACTCTCTTGGGTCACCCAACGAAAGTCACAATATCCACTGCATTATCATGTTTTGGTCCATGTCATGTTTCTGTTATTGTGCCTGAGTGTTCAAAGTAAGTATCTTCCTCGAGATTCAATAATCACAAATTTCCTGTTTCAATACCCATGTCAGTCCATGTTCTTTTGATCCACCAATTTACATATTTGTGTCAATTTCATGTCATTGATGGGGGATACATCAAGGCCCTCCTTCGATGATCTTGTTCCTGGTGACTTCAGCACATTATCCGGGAATTAGACTTAGAAACTAGTTAGTACCTTGGGACCTACATGCCTCGATGGCAGGACTCCTCGCTTCCAACAGTTGTTTTACATTATTGACCTCTGATTGGATGATTCCATGAATGTTCAACTTCATCTCATTTATTCACATTCGCTGGAATGTAATAGAGTACCTCGAGAATCATTGACATCAATGGTGATTTTCCTCGCGTGTGTTAACTATTTACCTCATTGACCGGTAATCAAGCGGTTTCTACCTTGTTCGACATCAGGACATCTATTCACATGGTGAGACTCATACTGCATCGGGATCGGTAAGAAGACCCTAGGTTGAGTGATCACTCTAATATGTACTTTGCCTAGGTTTTGACGAAGTTTCTCTTAAATATTGACACATATACTGTCACATAGATCCACTTTGTATTAGTATGTGGTTATGTCTTCTCGTCTCGTAGATCCACTGTGTATTTTTTGTGGCTACGATCAGTTCATTTCATGGGGGTATATATCCACATTGTATCTTTGGTGGCTATACATTTTTGTTAATAAAATTATGGATCCGCAGTGTATCTTATGGCGGCCATACCTTGCAAGTCTTTATCACCCAAGCAAAGGTATGCCTACCTTGGGTTTGAAACATATCATAATATGTGTTTGATGGTTGTGTGTAGATTTTTCCAGGTTCTCTAAGTCCATACCCTTGCTCAAAAAAGTCTACAAAGTACTTCAGACATCAGTTTATGTATTCTAACTTCACACTTTGGGGGGTAGTCTGTTACACATCAAAATTACTCACTTCAATTATGACCTATTGACGTCATTACAAGTGTCACAAGTGTCTCATTTTAGCCATAAGTGCCACACGTGTCGTAGATATCATACAGTCATATTTCCTATGTCGTGTCTTGAATGACATCACAAGGAACACTTTAAGACATCCTCAACGACTTCTTAAAGAAGGAGAAATCATTTGACAAAGAGTACAAATACTTTTCCTTGAGGAAGACCACTTAAAAATGAATTTTGAAGGGAAATACTCCCCTACCCACTAGAAGGGAGTGCTAGCACTCCTTTCCCTCCTTTGGGGGAGCGTTTTAGCACTCTGTGCCCCATTCTGGGGAAGTGCTAGGATTTTTTGAGGAAATCTTGGGCAGTGCTCCCCTACCCACTAGCAGGAACTGCTAGCACTCCTTGACCTTCTTTGGAGGAGCACTGTAGCGCTCTATGCACCATTATGGGGGAGTGTTATGTTGTTGAGAAAATCAAGGGAAGATCCCCCTTATCTCTGAAATCAGTTGGATTTGAATCTAAGGTCAAGGATGGATCTTAGGGAGGATCCACAACTTATGGAGAAATATCCACAACCTATCCCAAGAATATATAAGGTGGTTGGGCCTCTCAAAGCATATATAAGGAGGCCTCCTCATGGTGAAAGGAGATGGATAAATTGAGAAATACCTAACTTATGATCTCATAAGGAAGGGGGAGACATTGAATGCATCAAACTTATGATCTCATAAGGGAGATAATCAGTGAATCATAGTCATTTTGTTTGTGGATCATTTGAGCAAGGGGTTGGACAAGGAGAGCTTGGAGAGGCTATTGCAACTTCATCAAAGGTATGTAAGTATCTCTATTGAGTTCTCATTAATACATGTTCTTGTCCCGTTTCCTTCAATATTGTGTATACCTACATGAACTTGTCTTTAATGGATAGATCTAGTTTCAAACTAATCATAGTAGAATAGGAAGCATTATTTGTCTTTGATTGGATTGCAGGACTTGTTGAAGAGCTTGAGGATCAAAGTTCAACTTGGACTGGGTGAGGAAAACCATCGTAAAAAAAGTACATATTCTTTCTTTTCTCTATAGATTAGTTTAGCTAGGTTTAAAGGGATGTCAATGACCAAAGTTAGCACCTGTTTGTCTTGATCTTATAGATTTAGTGTCCAAGAGGGAATCCACCTATCCGTATGGGGATTTTCCTGTAACACTAAGTACCATAAAGGATTTTCTTCAATCATGTGTTAGGATGTTAAATGACCAATCATCTGTTAAAATTTTGTAAAATATGATAGAAAGATGTAACTTAGAGGTAGAGGGGAAATTAGAACAAAAAACAATCAATCACTTGCATACAAGAAGGAGGACAACAAGGGAATTCAGATTAAATGATAACATTGGATATTTCAATATGGGGGACATTATACTGGATTTAGGCTCTAAGGTGAATGTGTTACCCAAGAAGACATGGAAATGTATGGGAGAGCCCACATTAGGATAATCAAATGTTCAGCTGAAACTAGCAAATCAACATAGATTTCTACCAATTGGAAGGCTAAAGGGGGTGACAATAGATCTAGATGGAGAGTGCACCAAGGAAGACTTTGAAGTAATATAAATAGTGGATGGTACAACACCTTATCCATCACTGCTTGGACTGGACTGGGCATTCGACAATCAGGCCATAATCAATTTGAAGATGAGGAATATGGCATTTGATTTAGAAGAGTACAAATTCATTGCGCCATTAGCTCCATCAGAAGGAGAATGTTTTGTAGTTTTATCACTCCCATAGTTCACCTAAGGCTGAGAAAGAGATCGAAGAGGTAACCAAAGACCATGATTTTGATTTGGTAGCTAGACCTACCAAACCAGAGAGGGATCTCTCTATGATCATAGTCAATAATCTGACTCGAGTGTAGAAGGAGTTTAGGCTAGATATTCAACTTTGTGAGGGTTTTGAGTTTATAAGTTTGTTGGACAAGGATCATGGACTCAAGGATCTAGGCCAATAAATCTTAGGATCAGTTGCAGGGATCTAAAAGGGGAAAGGTAGTTGTAATCAAATGTCCCAAAAATCTATCATTGTAATATGATGATGAATAAATTAAAGGAAATAGAGTAAGTGAGAGTGAGGTATGAATTCACTTACAGGAAGACAAACATTTGAATGCTAAACTCATCAAAAACAGAGCATTAAAATAATGAATTATGTTTAAACATTTGGAGATTTAGAATAGGAAGAAATAATATATGGCATAAATATAAATTACATGATAAAAAGTGAAGAACACAAGGAAACTAACCACAACATGGGAATCCCTTGAAAGTAGTTGCAACTACCTGTTATATTTCTGCAAAAATCACATACACTAGCTCCAAAAGCTATATAATCATACAATCCAACCACTTGTTTGAATCTATTGAGTGTACATATAGATGGAAAACCAATTTCCTCATCAAAGGGATGAATCCTTCATGATAGGAATTATTTACATCATTTTCTCTATCTAAACACAAAGATAGGGAGGTTAAAACAAACTTCCCAGTTTAGCTCAACTGATCCCTTTGACTTTTTACAAGCATTAAATCTCAT
The DNA here is from genome assembly GCA_009831015.1 of Picea engelmannii. Taxonomy (NCBI): domain Eukaryota; kingdom Viridiplantae; phylum Streptophyta; class Pinopsida; order Pinales; family Pinaceae; genus Picea; species Picea engelmannii. The sequence continues at coordinate 200,254 of ML805401.1, read as the reverse complement.
CAAATTACATAGAAAAAGTTAAACTAACCCCATGAAACTTATTTACATAATATAAACTCATTACATGTCGAATTTCATCACTTTAAATTGACTTTACCAAGAAAAATAAAAAAAACCGGCATGTTTCCTAGAAGCGTAGCGACTTTCTACAGAAATGTATCATCAATTTACAGAAGCGTAGCATCAGTTGAAGGAGACTTTTGGATGGATTATGAGCACTATTTTATTGATATGATGGTTGGAAGTTGTAGTTGAGAGAGTTTAGAAGACATTTATACCATCAAAACTTCAAAACTTGATTCCCAAGACTTCCAAAACTTCACTTTCCCACAATCACTCCAGAAGTGCAGCATTGGTCTGTGAAAGGTGGCAGAGAGTTGATTTTTGGCCTACTTTTTGAGTTTTCCTTCAAACCTGAATCTGACATGGAGAAACAAGTTTATAATTGTGAAGTATAAGTCAAGGTATTTCCATAAATATATTTTTTTCATTTTTTTGGAGCCTCTGAGAGAAAGCACAACATCCTTGTGTTGTGCTTCTGCACATCTTAAAATTGCCAAATTTCTAGGTTTTCTGCAAAAATAGGGCTCAAATATGGATCAATATCTCTCTATCCATAAATATTTTTACAAAAATAAGAGATATTTTTTTCTTTTCCATGTTATTAACAAGATCCTCCTCCAATTTTCAAAAATACTTTCTCATTTTTTCATAATCCAAGTTTTAAGTTGGTCACTCAAAAATTGTAGAAGCGCAGCGTGCTCTCAATAGAAGTGCAACGTGGTCTTTGAGAGGGTTCTTGGAGGCCTTCCCAGAGGAATTTTGGGATGAAAGTGGTATTTTTGGAAAATCGTAGGATGTATACTACACAATGGACTCATCAAGAATTGAAAGCCCCTATGCCAAACCCATGAAAAACTAATTTGAAGTCAAGATGTCCAAAAGTGCAACCACCCACCTGTAGCAACTGTATTTTGGGAATTTCTCTTGAATCATAACACATGTCCACAAAATGAAGAAGTTTTTGTTCCTTGGTTTATTATTGACAAAAACCTCTTTCACTTTTATCAAATTCATCTTTATATGGTCAGAAAATTATTTTGAAGAAAAAATGTTCCTATGTACAACAAATGACCTCAAAACCCTAAAAATCATGCCAATCACCTCCTTATTTTTGGTCTCTGATGTTTGGTGTCTCTATTTTCCCTCCTCGGGAGCTTCTCCAGGTGTCCATGGTTTCAGTTTGTATGATAGAAAACCCTGGTCTGATAAGGAGGAAAGGGATAAGGTAAACTTTGGGAAAACAAAGGAAATGGGTTTATGACTTTAATGATGACCCACTAACTCAATTGATGACTCATAACATGAAATGATGACAATGACCATGATGGTTGAATACCATGATAAAGTGAAGGGAGTATCACTAACCTAGAGACAACAACCAAGTGATCAAATTTTATTTGAAAATTCATTTGAAAATATAACAATTTGACCTAAAACCCTATAAACTAATTTTGAAAGAGCATATTTGATCACTGGTAACTGATATGAATTAACATTGGCTCCAACTGGGGATGGAAGCTCCTCAGGAGGTGTCAATAACACCATATATTATGTAGCCTCATACATTTGGCGATGGAGTCAAAATAAAACACTTAACACTCAAATGATTGACTAACTAAACTGAAATCTGAACTATACACTGACAACTTGAAACTCTACTGGAAACTGACACTTGAAATAAAAACAAATCCAACACACTAATTCCTACTCTACTAACTGAATACACAACCAAATCAAGTGATATCAAAAATCAATTGTAGCCATGCTAGAATTATGTCTGCTATTTGAAATCTCTGCATGTGCTTGCTCATGAGAAAAAAGGAAAAATTATTGAAAGAAACTCCCATAAAAACTTGCAAACAGATTGAATTTTAATGAAATTGAGGAGAAATATCCCACTAGATAACCTCAAGAATGTTGCAAAAGGATCTTCATAGGAATACATATTTATTTCCAGCCCATCTAACACATTACTGCTCTGCTCTAGGTGGTTTTCATATCCTGATTTTAAAACTTTTCCAACATTCGTGCCTTTTTTAAGCTTCAACCTAAAATTATCATGATAAGGTTGTAAGATTTCTTGTGACCTTTGTGATGAATGTGATGAGACTATTGATGGACTATACATTAAAAATTTATGCCAAACTAAATAATTATCAATCCTATCTTCAAACTGACATTCAACCAAAGGTTGAGAATTTTGAACATAAAAATCATCCATATAATTGCCTACTGCATCATTGCAAATAAAAGAAAGTTTTTTTAACTTGTTGTGGATCGTTTCTGATGAAACTGCATTGTCTTGTATAAATTCTTCATATTCCACTCTTTCAGCTACATTTTCAAACTGAATGTTGCTTGGTAACTATTATTGTGGACTGAAAAAAGGTTGTGTATTACAAACAACACTCTCAAAAACTTCTGGAGGTGGTTTCCAACTATTGTCAACTTGCTTATTTGCTTCCTTGGAAACCTTATAGTTTTCTCTTATAATTTCGAATGAAGGGAAACACAAAGGTAAGGAGTCATGATCAAGAAGTTCATTGTCTTCTTCGTGATCAATATCAAAACTGAAAGACTATTGAATTAAAACTCCCTCAACCCTGTTTTGAGGCTCACAACCAACTAAAGGAGGACCACTAGGACTGTAGAACCCATCCAAATAATCAGATATTGAATCATTCAAAATCAAAGAAGGTTGTTTCCATTTTAAACTAGCTTCAGACTGCTTCTCTACTTTGGTGAGTTTATAATTTTATTTTATCAATTCAAATGTAGCATAACATAAAGGTAAAGAGTTACCATCAGCAAATTCATCACTCTTTGTGTTCACTGTTAGAGTTGCAAGACTACTTACTCGATTCAAAACTTTCATTATTTTTTTCCTCTATGATAAAACACATGTGCAAGTTGACTGCCTTCCTTAGATTGTTTAAAACATGTTGTTTGTTTCTCTAAAAAATTAACATCGAAATCATCATCATATTCATCGTACTTAGGCAAATCAACTTCACAAGAAATTTCATCAACCATGAACATTGAGAAAGAAAACTATTATTTTTTATGTTGATCTATAAATCCAGTTTCAGGACTATCCACAAAAGAATATATAAAATCACCATCTTCTAACTCATGACAACATGAGTCAATAGAAAAACAATTTGGGCCAACAACTTCTTCTTGTTCTATAAAATTTGCTTGAGCATGAGATCTTATTTGTTAGTTTGTAGATATGAGTTTATCTTGCAACGTGAACTTTTCTATCAGTCTTCCCACATTTTTCATTACTATGTTCACCTTATGGTCTGACAATGGGGGACTATCCTCTTTCATTGCTTCCTTCCTTTCAGCTTCCATACTGGCCCTTTTTATCAATAGATTGGCTTCCACATCAATCACATCTTTTTGCATGTCATCCAAAGTGGCAAGGTTCCTCTCTCTGAGTTGATAAGCAATATCAGCCTCAAAACCATCTGAAAAATCGAACATAACCAAATCAGCAAGAGGTTTTATATATGAAGGTATGGAATTATAAACTCTATTAAACTTGGTTGAGAATCCTTGGACTGTCTCATCAGGCTGCCTCTTTAATTTCTGATATTCATCCATAATCTAAAAAGGGTTAATTTTGACCTCCCATCTGTGAATGAAAACATATTCAAACTATTGGAATGAAGGAATACTTCCAACTTCTAGACCTTTATACCACCTCCTGACTTCTCCTACAAGGCTTTGAGAAAACAACCTCAATTTCACTTTGTTAGCAACAATTGTGGTATCGGGGAACAAAGGTACGTAGGTCTGCAGGATTGTGCGATAGGTGCCCAAGCACAACACACAGAAGAAATCTGTTTGGGGCCCGAGTCAAGCAAGCAAGCCTGATCATGGACACGAGAAACAGCAAAAGAGATCTAGACCTTCCATCTCAGAAAGGACGCGTGGCAGGAGATCGACGTCATCAGGAAAGTCCCGACAGGGAAGCGCCCATCGGCGAACTTGAAGCCATCGGGATATTGGGGATCTTGGGGACGAGTGATTTGTGCACTTCAAAAGTGCGAACTAAAAAACCTCGATGGAGAGTATGGTCAAAGGCATATGGTAGTGGTCACTTGGACCAGGGCCTAGTCAAAGGGCTAGCATGGAAGGCGCATCGGCAATAGGAAAATCGTGAGTCCCGTGGACACAAACATTGTGTCATCATGAACGTCGAAACTCCGATGGGGGGTTTGGCTACGGTCACACGAAGACGGGTCATATGGATCATGTTCTAGCCAGTAGGGGATAGTTCACAAAGGTGGAGCTCATTGCATATTGGGTATCGGATTTCGGGAAGCTGGCACCCCTTATTTCTTGCACTTTGAAACTCCGAACCCCGAATTTTCGATAGCACCCAGAATCGGACCCACGGATTTGGCGCCTGGTCATCGAGAAGGAGGCCTGGGGGAGGGGCATTTATGTTTGTCATTCTACCTCTCAAACCCCGATGACACGTATCCTCCATTTCATCATCTTGCACTCCTAGCCACCTCTGCCTCAGCTTATTGCCCCCACCTTGTTCAGTTACCGAATATCCTCTGTTGTCCCCACGTCATCTTCTTGTGCCACATCGCATCTACGCCTTTAGCTCCTAAGAGACCACGCATACCCAGTATCCTGTCTATCATGCCCATTACCTCAACCTTGTCAGTTCCGTCCACATTGACCAGCCAAGTCCCCCTGCAGAAATCCAGCAAAGCAGCAGACAACCAAAGGTATGCTACCACATCTCCCAAATGAATATTTGACCAGATCCTCTCAGGTCCCAATGAATCAGTTAATGCAAATGAGGAAGGTGGGTGATACATCATCTCCTTCCTTAAATAGAAGTTTAGAAAGGAGCGTGTACAAAGACAGGATGTCAGTTCCTCCTAACAAAGATCGTGTATGACAGACGTCTGCATGGGCATTCTGCCCAACGTATCCATGCGTAGCCTAGCAGAGAAGCTCCTCAATGTCAAGCATTGAATTCATGATATGATCGTGCCTTCGGCGCCTAAGTCAGTTCCAAGTATATGTAGCCATTTCTGCCATTTTTGTAAAGGATCGATGGTTGAGCAGAGCTCCCGGTTGTAAAGCTTTAATGAAGCACTGATGCTCTGGTTATGTATAGACTTCTGAGACTTCTTTCCTTATGAATGCCAGTTTCTTTACATATTTGTTGTACTGTGTTAGATTAGCTTGGAATTGGAGGATCCAGTCGAGTTGTAGCTTTTATAGGATGATGTTGTAATGGATCACTATAATAGTTACGGAGTCTCTAATCGGTTCATGTGATTTCCTTAATGCTGAATGACTTGGAATTGGAGGATCCAGTCAAGTCTTCTATTCAGTTTCTTGAAGCCCTGAACCAGGAGGATCCTGCATTTAGAGTTTTTCCCCTACAAATCATTGTAAGCCTGTTGCCCAGAGCTGTTTGTTCACCTTTCTTACTAAGTCTTCCACCTGCTCATCTTTTAATCAACCCACTGGCTGAAGTTAGGATTCCAGACCTCCTTTGTTCTTTACGTACCAGATCTAGTCCCCAAGTTAGAGTGATATCTCCTCGAGTCTCTATCCATTTGATCACCCATTTATCAAACCGTGACATAAAAATTGATGGGCATCGGGCTCTGCTCCTGCAAGCAATCCAAGAGTGACTTCCAACGCTAACATTTCTGGCGCCATTGTCGGGGACAAAGTTGAAGATTTTCCCTGGGCAAAACGACATTGAGCCTTTGATTCTGAAGGTGCATCAGACATCAGAGCCCTTAAATATTTCTACTTTGCACCTGGTGACTCCACTGTGGCGACTCCATTGTTTCCACATTACTGTTTCAGCTGTGACTACTGTCAGCACACCTGAAAGCCGACCCTAAGGAGATTTCTCGAGAAGGTTTCAACAGCTGCTTTCTCAGTCTGAGAAGCTTCCTGGGGTAACGACAACGTTAAGATCTGGCCTTTGATGGTGAACAAGGACCAAGCATATTTGAAGCTATGCATCTTTCACCTGGCGACTCCATGATTCAAGGATCGATTGGTGACTCCACTGGTTCGATATGGAGAAAATCCTTGCTCGCAGGTTTGCTCCTTTTAATTTCTCTGTTATTCCTGGTTTTCCTAATGTTGTCCCATCTTTGGATGAATGGGGTGATTATTTTCCCATATTTGGAAAATGTGAAGAGGACAACCCGACTCAGCACCTCAGTGAGTTTCATGAACTCATGCATCAGTGGGAGATACATCATGAGGATGTATTACTGAAAATGTTCATGTTCTCGTTAGCGAGGGATGCACGTAAATGGTATCATTCTTTACCCCTGGATACCATTTCTTCGCTCAGTGATTTTCATGCAGCTTTCACCACCTATTGTTAGAGGCTATATCCCCCTAAGTTAATTTGTCATAATTGTTGTGAGGGATACCACAACTCTATACAAGAGAAAGTTGTTTCTGACGAAAGTTGTGGGGAGGATCTTGATGACCTGGATCAGAACTTAGTCCCTTCCCCTCCCCATTCATCTGCATCCGAGGCAGTTTATGAAAGTGATAAAGTTCCCAGGGAGGAGGATGGCGCCCTGAGTAAGCTGATAGAGCAGGTGAAATATCTCTCTGCCCAATTAGAAGGGTTGAAATATGAAGACTTTGCAGAGGATTTTCCAGTCCTTGAGGCAGACGCTCTGAGCAACTCTTTTGAAGAGATTGTTGAAGATTTATTATATGAGTTGGCATCTACCCCCGATGAGCTTGTTGTCTCAGATCAAAGTAATAAAGAGGTAGTTGTGGAAGAGGATTGCTCTCTTTTCCTTCACGAGATTTCCCACGATGTGTTTACATTCGGGGTTGAAACGGAGGAGCGGGGGATAGTTCCATTTCTGCAAGTTGGAGAAGCTTTGTCTCCCCCCGACTTCGATGATTATCTGGAAGAGGAGCAGCAGAGCCCGACATCACCATTTTCCTATCAGAGCATCCAGACCACTTATGACAGTTACAAATTAGAGTCTGAGCTCGATATGCTGGATTTCCAAGAGAAGACTGCAGAGCCTTCTCCTTTGTTCACAAATGAAAGACAATGCGAGGAAATCAGCCCCCCTGAGCAGCAAATTGAAAAGAAAATCTTTCCCACAGGTCCTATCTATGATGATTACGAATCTGACCCTTGGGAGAGCCAAGAAGAGGTACTAGAAGAACCAGAGGAGCAGTCGAAGATGTAGTTTACAAACTACGCAGAGCCAGTCAGTGAGCAGCCACCACCTGAGATCAGTGAGCCTACTTCAGTTATTCACCCACCTGTGGTTATCAGAGACATTCGGCCGCGTGTGAACAACTATGTAGCAGAGGAGGCTGTATTTCGCCAATTCCTCAGAAATGGCCACTCATTCGATGAACCTGTCAGCAAATACATGGAGTGGCATTTCCCCTATGCCTTGGAGCCGTCCTATTTCATCTCAAATCCAGCCTGTAAGGAGGATTTGAAGAGTGTAGTCGTTCTGTTGTCACGGTTACACCATCTGTTGGTGATCATCGACAGAAGGAAGGAGCTCTATCCAGGAAGCTGCTTGGATGGATATGGTGGAAGTTCTCTTTCACCTAGCCCATGTCAAATATTTTATTAGTTTAGGATTGTGTATAAATAAGCTCCTTTGAGCATGTAGCTTTATTTTGTTACTTTTATTTTTCGGCCTGTATTTTCAGCAACAGGATGTTTTCAGCATGACTCCATAGCCCAACAGCAAGGCACTGGAACTGCAAAATGAGTCCTTAGAGCATCACAGGGACGAATCTATCCCCCATGGAGCCTAATGTTAGAAACAATTGTGGTATCGGGGAACAAAGGTACGCAGGTATGCAGGATTGCGCGATAGGTGCCCAAGCGCAGCACACAGAAGAAATATGTTTGGGGCCCGAGTCAAGCAAGCAAGCCTGATCATGGACACGAGAAACAGCGAAAGAGATCTAGACTGTCTGTCTGAGAAAGGATGCGTGGCAGGAGATCGGCGTCATCAGGAAAGTCCCGACAAGGAAGCACCCATCGACGAACTTGAAGCCATCGGGATATCGGGGATCTTGGGGATGAGTGATTTTTGCACTTCAAAAGTGTGAACTGTGAAACCCTAATGGAGAGTATGGTCAAAGGCATATGGTAGTGGTCACTTGGACCAGGGCCTAGTCAAAGGGCTAGCACGGAAGGCGCATCAACAATCGGAAAATCGTGAGTCCCGTGGACACAAACATTGTGTCATTGTGAACGTTGAAACTCCAATGGGGGGTTTGGCTACAGTCACACGAAGACAGGTCATATGGATCGTGTTCTAGCCGGTAGGGGATAGTTCACAAAGGTGGATCTCATCGCATATCGGGTATCAAATTTCAGGAAGCTGGCACCCCTTATTTCTTGCACTTTGAAACTCCAAACCCCGAATTTTTGATAGCGCCCAGAATCGGACCCACGGATTTGGCGCCTGGTCATTGAGAAGGAGGCCTAGGGGAGGGGCATTTATGTTTTTCATTCTGCCTCTCAGACCCCGATGACATGTATCTTCCATTTCATCATCTCTCACTCCTAGACACCTCCGCCTCAGCTTATTTCCCCCACCTTGTTCAGTTACCGAATATCCTCTGTTGTCCCCACGTCATCTTCTTGTGCCACATCGCATCTACGCCTTTAGCTCCTAAGAGCCCACGCATACCCAGTATCCTGTCTGTCATTCCCATCACCTCAGCCATGTCAGTTCCGTCCACATTGACCAGTCGAGTCCCCCTGCAGAAATCCAGCAAAGCAACAGACAACCAAAGGTATGCTACCACATCTCCCAAATGAATATTTGACCAGAGCCTCTCAGGTCCCGATGAATCAGTTAATGCAAATGAGGAAGGTGGGTGATACATCATCTCCTTCCTTAAATAGAAGGTTAGAAAGGAGCCTATACAGAGACAGGCTGTCAGTTCCTCCTGACAAAGATCACGTCTGACAGACAATTGCATGGGCATTATGCCCAATGTCTACATGCGTAGCCTAGCAGAGAAGCTCCTCAATGTCAAGCATTGAATTCATGATATGATCGCGCCTTCAGTGCCTGAGTCAGTTCCAAGTATATGTAGGCATTTCTGCCATTTTTGTAAAGGATCGATGGTTGAGCAGAGCTCCCGGTTGTAAAGCTTTAATGAAGCACTGATGCTCTGGTTATGTATAGACTTTTGAGACTTCTTTCCTTATGAATTCCAGTTTCTTTACATCTTTGTTGTACTGTGTTAGAGAAGCTCATAATTGGAGGATCCAGTCGAGTTGTAGCTGTTATAGGATGATGTTGTAATGGATCACTGTAATAGTTACATAGTCTCTAATCGGTTCCTGTGATTTCCTAAACGCTGAATGACTTGGAATTGGAGGATCCAGTCAAGTCTTCTATTCAGTTTCTTGAAGCCCTGAACCAGGAGGATCCTGCGTTCAGAGTTTTTCCCCTACAAACCGTTGTAAGCCTATTTCCCAGAGATGTTTGTTAACCTTTCTTACTAAGTCTTCCACCTGCTCATATTTTAATCAACCCACTGGCTGAAGTTAGGATTCCAGACCTCCTTTGTTCTTTACGTACCAGATCCAGTCCCTGAGTTAGAGTGATATCTCCTCGAGTCTCTACCCATTTGATCGCCCATTTATCAAACTGTGACATAAAAACTGATGGGCGTCGGGCTCTTCTCCTGCAAGCAATCCAGGAGTGACTTCCGACGCTAAAACACTTCCTCATAATCAACCTCCTCCAAATCCATAAAATCAATAACTCTACTGACATGTTGTTTGGTTGTAATATTACATGTGTTATCAAATTTAGATATCATTTTCCCATAATTCTGTGGTAACTCATGCAAAGGGGCTGACATTTTTAATGGAGCATATCGGGAAGCAGACATGACTTCTTTTTGAGAGGAAATGGTATCAACTGAGATATTTTTTCCATCTGAATCTTGTTTAGGGATACTATTACAACTAAGAAATGTACTTGTAGTCTCACTAGGATGACAAAAAATTGTCAAAGGGGTCTCATGTATTGTTTTACGATCTAGATTGGAATTAAATAGATAGGAAAATTTCTCCTTAATGTACTCAGGAAAAAATAAGAGGCACTTGATACAACAGAAAATCATATTTTCCAAAGATTTTAGGTTTAAGTACCTGACTCTCACACATTTTTTTCCTATCCTTCTTTAATAGATTTTTCCTTTTGTAAATCTATTCTAATGATTTAGAGTTTCCAAGTGAATACTTTCATCCTTCTTGTGTCTACCTGTTTTCCACCATAAACAACTAGAACTGATCTTTGTCGTTCTTCTCCAGGGAAGATGGAGCTTTCGCTCTCCGACAATGGCTCCAAAATGTTATCACTCCCAAAGTTATCCTAAGGATAAGAAAGAAACTGAAGAGGTAACCACAGACCATACTTTTGATTTGGTAGCTAGCCCTACCAAACCAGAGAGGGTTCTCTCTATGATCATAGTCAATAATCTGACTGGAGTATAGAAGGATTTTAGGATAGGTATTCATCTCTGTGAGGGTTTTGAGTTTATAAGTTTGGACAAGGATCATGGACTCAAGGAGCTAGGCCAATAAATCTTAGGATTAGTTGCAGGGATATAAAAGGTGAAAGGTAGTTGTAATAAAATGTCCCAAAAATGCATCGTTGTAATATGATGATGAATAAATGAAAGGAAATAGAGTAAGTGAGCATAAGGTATGAATTCACTTATAGGAAGTCAAACCTCTGAATGCTAAACTCATAAAAAACAGAGCATTAAAATAATGAATTATGTTTAAACATTTGGAGAATTAGTGTAGGAAGAAATAATAGATGTAATAAAGATAAATTACATGAGAAAAAATTAAGAACACAAGGACACTAACCACAACACAGGAATCCCTTGAAATTAGTTGTAATTACTTGTTATATTTCTGCAAAAATCACATACACTAGCTCCAAAAGCTATACAATCATACAATCCAACCACTTGTTTGACTCTCTTGAGTGTACATATAGATGGAAAACAAATTTCCTCATCAAAGGGGTCGAATCTCTCATTATAGGAACTATTTACATCATTTTCTCTAACTAAACACAAGGACAGGGAGGTTAAAACAAACTTCCCAGTTTAGCTCAACTTACCCCTTTGACTTTTTACAAGCATTAAATCTTATCAAATTACATGGAAAAAGTTAAACTAAACCCATGACACTTATTTACATCAGATAAAATCATTACATGTCGAATTACATCACTTGAAATTGACTTGACCGAGAAAAATAAAAAATTGGCTTGTTTCCGAGAAGCGTAGCAACTTTCTACAAAAACGCAACGTCCATTTACAGAAGCGTAGCGTCAGTTGAAGGAGACTTTTGGATCGCTTATGAGCACTATTTTTATGCTATGATGGTTGTAAGTTGTATATGAGAGAGTTTAGAATACATTCATACCATAAAAATTTCAAAACTTGATTCCCAAGACTTCCATAACTTCACTTTCCAACAATCACTCCATAAGCCCAACGTTGGTCTGTGAAAGGTGGCAGAGAGTTGATATTTGGACTAGTTTTTGAGTTTTCCTACAAACCTATAATATAACATGGAGAACCAAGTTGATAATTGTGAAGTATAAGTCAATGGATTTCCATAAATATAAATTTTTCATTTTTTTGAGCCTCTGAGAGAAAGCACATTGTCCCTGTGTTGCGCTTCTACACATCCGAAAATTGTCAAATTTCTGGGTTTTCTGCAAAATGAGGGCTCAAAGATGGATAAATATCTCTCTATACATAAATATTTTTACAAAACTGATAGAGGTTTTTGTTCTTTTCTATTTTATTAACAAAATCCTCCTCCATTTTTCACAAATACTTTCGCATTTGTTCATAATCCACGTTTGAAGTTGGTCACTCAAAAATTACAGAAGCCCAGTGTGGTCTTTGAGAGGTTTTTTGGAGGCCTTCCTAGAGGATATTTAGGCTTAAAGTGGTATTTTTGGAAATATGAATATGTATACTACACAATGGAGTCATAAATAATCGAAACCCCCTTCTCCAAACCCATGAAAAACGGATTTGAAGTCAAGTTGTCCAAAAGTGCAGCCACCCACCTGTAGAAACTGTATTTTGGAAATTTATCTTAAATCATAACACCTGTGCACAGAACAAAGGAGGTTTTTGTTCCTTGGTTTATGATTGAAAAAAAACTATTTCACTTTTGTCAAATTCATCTTCATTTGGTCAGAAACATATTTTGGATAAAAAATGTCTCTATGTACAACAAATGACCTCAAAACCTTAAAAATCATGCCAATCACCTCCTTATTTTTGGTCTCTGATGTTTGGTGTCTCTTCTTTCCCTCATTAGGAGCTTCTACAGGTGTCCATGGTTTCATTTTGCATGATAGAAAACCCTGGTCTGATAAGGAGGAAATGGATAAGGTAAACTTTGGGAAAACAGAGGAAATGGGATTATGAATTTAATAATGACCCACTAACTCAATTGATGAATCATAATATGAAATTATGACAATGACCACGATGGATGAATACCATGAGAAAGTGAAGGGAGTAGCACTAACCTAGACACAACAACCAAGTGATCAAATTTTATTTGAAAATTCATTTGAAAATATAACAATTTGACCTAAAACCCTATCAACTAATTTTGAAAGAGCATATTTGATCACTAGTGACTGAAAAGAATTAACATGTAGAACCCACTTGCTTGGACTTGGAGAAAATTAACCAGTTGTACAGATCCACCGCATGAGAAGAAGACTATGTCAATCCAACTGCAGATGGGGAACTCAGTTGGAGAAGTATCGTGTCATGCACATCAGACTCAGATACAGGGTTGGAAAATTGGTAGAAGAGATTACATGAAGTCTCCACAAGAAGATGCGCAAGAATAGACCAGGCAGTATGATGGGTAGGTACATAGATAACAAAACCTCCTAGATTTCATCGGTTGAATGACTTATAATAATTTCTAAAAGTATATGAAGATGAAGTGTTACCAAATCATAGGCTCTTAGCTCTGGACATAGCACTCAAGGAAACACCTGCAAGATGGTGGGGGGTACACAAAGAGACCATTAGGGACGGGTACCAATGCAAACAATTACTACGCATTAGGTTCGGCACAAAGCAGAAGAGAAGAATGATGCAGAGATATGATGGACAGGGGTCACCTTTGGAACACTTGGAGAAGTGAAAAAAACTATGGTCGATGACACCACCAGAGGAATGGCCTCATCACTTTATTCATACACTAGAAGGAATCCCATAAAATTGGTATGTAGATCAGGAATTGTGCATAGGAACTGCAAAATGGACAGTGTCACAGCAGAACTTTATAGTCACTTTCTAATTTGAACATGAAAACCCTATCATAGACTCAGCACTCAAACAAATCAGAGGTGTGATATTCATTAAGGAACCATAAGTTGAACTTGTGACAGAAGATCAACATCAGAACAAACAGACATTGAAAGAACTATTTTCATGCTACCATGTGCAGGAAGAAGAACTAGATGAAGAGGACCCACACAACATTCAGATAGCATAAGTTGAAGGTGAAAGAGAGGTGGAATGTCCACCTCTAGAATCAAAAGTGTTTGTTACGTCAATCAAGGTGAATAAATTCAACATTGGGACAATCGAGAATCCCAAAATGGCCAGCATTGGAGACTACTAGGATGAGAAAACATTAGAAAGCATAACAGAGTTACTACACGAGTACAGTGACTTGTTCCCAACAAAATTTATAGAAATGAAATACATGCAGGAGAGCTAGGAGAGATGAAGATACCTCTCAAATATGAGTCTAGATCAGTCAGACAACGACCATACAGACTGAACCCAATATATAAGCAGAAAGTAAAAGCATAAATTGACAAGATGTTGGAGGCCGAAATCATAGAACCAATGGAGAAATATGAATAGGTCAGCCCTATGGTAGTTCAGGAGAAGAAGCAGGGAGGGATAAGGATATGTGTCCACCTAAAGAATATGAATGATTCTTTCCTTCATGACCCTTTCCCTACCCCTTTCACAGATGAGGTATTAGAGAATGTAGGAGGCTAGGAAGCATACTCATTCACATATGGATTCTTAGGTTACCACCAAATCAATATAGCCCCAGAAGATAGGTATAAGACCATTTTTTCCATAGAATGGTGACCCTACCAATACAAAGTCATTCCTTTTGGGATGAAGAATGCACCAACTATATTCTCAAGAGTAGTCATAACTACTTTTAAAGAATTCATCCATCAGTTTTTAGAAATATACCTGGATGATTGGATAGTATACAGTCTGTTGAAGGACCATGTAGAGGTGTTAAGTTTGATGTTAGAAATATGCAGGTAGTGTCAGATATCACTAAATATCAAGAAGTGCATCTTTGGGACACCTTTTGGGATACTATTCGGCCATATAGTGTGCAAACAAGACTTGCTAGTAGATCCTACCAAGATTGTACTGATTGTTAATATACCACTACCAAAGTTAGTACGCCAGTTGAGAGAAACATTAGGACACACGGGATACTACAAGAAATTCATAAAATGGTATACACAGATCACTACGCCAATGGAGAAACTATTGAGGAAAGATAGAAAATGTCAGTGAAATGAGGGTTGTCAGCGAGGATTGGACACTCTAAAGTAGAAGATGGTAACAACACCAATACTAGTATTCCCAGATTGGGAAAAGACATTTCATGTGCATGTAGATGCATCAGCTATAGCAATTGGAGCTATTTTGGTGCAACCAGGGACAGGGGAATTGGACCATCCTATAGTATTTCCTAGAAGAAAATTGTCAGAGTCAGAGAAGAATTAAAATACCACAGAAAGAGAAGACCTAGATATGGTCTATGCACTCCAGAAGTTCAAACATTACTTACTGGGAAAACATTTAAAGATGTTTACAAATCATTTAGCTCTTAAATACCTAGTCAATAAGCCAGTGTTGGGGGAGAGAATTTGTAGATGGTTATTGATGTTCCAGGAATTTGATTTTGAAGTAATATTCAAGCCAGGGAAGTTGAATGCACGACTCGGTCACCTATAAAGGATCACTAATGGAGAGGAATGTACAAACTTAAAGGACAACTTTCCTGATGAACAATTATTTTTAGTCCGAGTAGCTGATGAATATTTTGCTGACATCATTCAATACTTGAGTACAGGGACTACACCATAAGAATTCAACACTGCGTAGAAGAAAAAATTGGTAGTATGAGCTGCAGCCTATCAATTGATTGCAGGATACTTATACAAGATGGGTGCAAATAACATCTTGAGAATATGTGTACTAGAACATGAAAGGCCTAGGATCCTAGCAGAGGTCCATGAGTGAATAGTAGGAGGACATTATGCATGCATAGCTACCACAAAGAAGTTATTTCACAGAGGACTATGGTGGCTTACCGTTCACAGTGATGCAAACTACTAATTTCAGAGATGTGATGTATATCATAGGGTTTGTAAACCTAATAGACGGTACGAGATGCCCCTAATACCACAAGTAACATTGCAAATATTTGACAAATGGGAAATAGACTTTGTAGGACCAATTAACCCACCAACAAAGAGGTCAAGAGAAAGGTATATCATTACCGTGATAGAGTATCTAACGAGATGGGTAGAAGTAGCACTAGTAAAATATTCCAGCGCAGAGACAACAATGCACTTCCTGTTTGAGCGAGTGATCCCCAGATTTGGATGCCCAAGTATTCTAATGAGGGACCAAGGTAGTCAATTCATTAACAATACTATTAGGGCTATGATAAAGGAGTTTGAAGTCTACCATCAAAAGAGTACACCATATAACCCTCAAGAAAATGGAATAGTGGAATCCTTTAATAAGAACCTAGAGAATGCATTAACAAAGATTTGCAACATCAACAGGGATGATTGGGACTTGAAGATACCAGAAGTACTATGGGCATACATGACTACATGCAAAACGTTGACAATAAAGACACCATTCAGGTTGGTGTATGGACAACAAGTAGTGGTGCCATTAGAATTTTTGGTACCTATCCTGCATGTAGAAGCAATCACCAACATGACAGAATGCGGTGCAATTCAAGAAAGGATAAGTCAGTTGTTGGAGATGGAAGAAGATAGAATCCTAGCAGGATTTCACCCAGAAGTACAGAAAGCAAGGGACAAATCTTGGCATGAAAAACATATCAAAAGCAAGAGTTTTATGGAAGGAGACCTAGTCTTGGTATATGATAGTAAATTTCTTCAACACCCAGGAAAGTTCAGAATGCATTGGTTGGGACCATACAACATAAAGATTGTCACATATGGGGGATTTATAAAATTGAAATAATTAGGAGGTAAAAAAATCAGAGGAATGATCAATGGGAGTCTCTTGAAACTCTACAGGGATAGTCGACCTCCTAAAACTTGGAAATTTACCATGCAGTAAAGAGAGAGGAGAAAAAAAGAGAATAATTCAGCACACATGGAGAACCTCAATGGAAGAGGACTGGGAAAACAGAACGGCAAGAAAACCAACGTTCAAAAAACATGACGCACAAAAGATCGATTAAATGAGAAAAAAGGTATCATGTGTAGGAAGCATAACGAAAAGGGGAAAAAGAGGCAAGTATTAGTGCGACATGGCTGGCATTTCCCTGACACATTGTAAAGTCAGAAAGAGGGTGGGAAACCGACCCATTCTGATTTTGGATAAGGAGGAAAAAGACGAGTTGAGTGGAAGAACGATCGAAGTGTGGAATTGCACTATTAACCAACGAATTGAGAGTTGGTCGATTGAATTTAACCACCATGTCACCACCACGGGTTGGATCACCAAGCAGAACTGGGTGAAGCAACCAGAGTGCTACAAAGAGACCACAAGGTGGAACCAGTGAGATGTCAACAGTGGTGGATGTGGAAAAAATCCACACACCAAAATATGACCAAACTACTTTACATGTGGAGGAGGAACAAGAATCCACACAAGATCCTGAGCAACTATGAGAGGATGTCGTGCGAAGAGAACCCAACGCATCCAGGGGAAAAGGGCCATAGGGAGAATAATCGGCCATGGAATCCACACAGCAAGGCTTGGAGTCAGAACCAGAGTAGGAAATTGAGCAAGAGGGGGGAGTATCGTCCCCACAAGGGAAAAATAAGTTGTGAGTAGAAACTAGTACGCAGGGCATACAATGAACCCAGAAAGAGCTAAGTATAGTAATGTCGAAAATTCCCAAGGAAGTGAAAAATGGGGATAACATAGTAGGAGGCGTCGAAGGCCTTAAATACTCCTACCACGATGTTTTAGATGCCACTAAGTTCCCATATTTAGCAGCACATAGCTACCTAGAGAGAAGGGGAGAGGGCCCATCAGGAGTGCAACCATTGGAGCCTGCATAGTGGATCCTAGGCCTATACAACACAGGTATCTTGAATCTCTTATACATATCACACTTCAGGTAGGGAAAATACATAAATGCATGTGTTAACCAGTTGCTAGAAAGGATGCACAGGGGCATCCTATGGATGGGTAGGCCAGTACCGATCAATGTGGACCGCATCGTAGATATTACAGGGCTACCCAGAGATGGAGAGAAGCTGGAGTAATACCTAGATGAAAAGACTCGGGGAAAGGCCATCTTCGATGAGATTAAAGTGAAGTATGGAATGGAGAGGGGGGAAAGAGGAATAAGGATCAATGAAATCAATGATCCTGTAACTCAGTTTTCAACCAGATTTCTCGGTTGAAAATTAATGCGCAAGTGCCGAAAAGAAGAAGTGCCCGCAGGAGTAGTAGCAGTTGTGGCATAGTGTGCAAAGGGGATCTCCATGAGTTGGGCCCCATACCTACTCAACTCATTCCTAGAGGACTGCAAATATGTGCAAGACTGGGGCTTTGAGTTCCATTATTAGTGGTTACTCATCCTCATTGCATTTATAGGGTGGCACGAACCAACATATATTATGTTCCTCACCGAGATAGGAAAATGTGGTGCAGCACGCTACACATCGTTGTGAAGCACCGCAGATCCTAAGGTAAAGAAATTCAACATTGACATGTTCGTGTAGTACTTAATAGAGATTCATAATAGCGTGACAGAGACATGGAGGATCTCACCAGAAACTGTCCAGGAGTATGGATAGATATCCAATTTTCATTCATTATGCCATAGCATGTGGCTACAGGCAAAGAAGGAACCCACCAAGGAGTGGTTGCAACTAAAGTATTGTGTGACGATGCAGGACATCCATGTGGAGGTCCAAGAGTGGCATGAGGAGTAGAAAGTACTAGAGAACCCAAGCACAATGCCACCAGTACAAGTCCAGACACAGGATAGCACACTCCCCACGCAGTGGATAGGTAGGAATGGTGCTACCTTGAAAAAGAAAACAACCATAGGGACATGGGGTTCCGGTAGCTCCATTCGGAAGAATAATAGGAAACAAAAGACATCATAACATGGTCCAACATAGGGTCCACAGGATACAGAGTAGGCACCGAGAGGACCAACAGGACATGTGAATACAGAGGAAGTGCAGACAGAGGCACAAGACATAACTATGGACTAAGAAGTTGAGCGGGACATTGGAATGGATACACAGATGCCCAAAGCATATAAGCAGCCAAACGCCCAAAGAAAGAGAATAGTGGTGCAAGTAAGTGGAGCCAGGAATAAATCAAAGGCCCACAAGAAACAAATCGATACGTCATTGACAGAAGACAACGTAGAACTGATAGCCGCGATAGTAGAAGATCGACTGTCACAAGTATGGGAAAATGAGGAAAAAATTAGAGCTTTAATTTTTGAACATGTAAAAGAGGTAAAAAACAGGTTAGAACAATTGAGGATCACGATGGAACAACAACAAAAGGACAAATCGACACCAGTAAGAGAAGGAGCACTTGTCGGAGAAATAATACAAATCACAGTACAAGGAAGTGTTAACTTTATCATAACACTATACATGTTGTTCATCGACGAGGAAACAACGCAGAATCCCGTGAAGGATATCAAAACATTATACTTGGCGATGCCCAAAATACCAACAAAAGTGTTATATAAGTTATAGGTTAGCATCGCGTAGGAGATTCAGTCCAGAGAAAGGTATGACACGACGAATCGACAACTAGTGCAGGAAGAAAATATTTCACTGAAGGAAGCCATCATCCAGGAAGGGAAAAGGAAAGAGATAGCACAAAGAAAAGTGGACCAGATGGAGACCCCGATAGACGCAGTATTTCAAGCTATAGCAGATGAGATAGTAGTGGAGGAAACATCAGGAGAAGATAACAAATATAGTGTAGACTCTACAACAATATAAAGAGAAGATCAAGGAACTTGAGGAGCACGCAGTACCTACGACTCCGCCAATAGTCTGAGCACAAAGAGAGAAAGACGCAACAACAACTACAGAAAACATCGCGCAAAATATACATAAGGTGGTAGAACTGCTAAAGAAAAGCGGTCAGCTATGGACTCATCTCTTAGAAGATGGGATCCTACAAGAGTTGCAATGAAAGGAATATAAATTGTACACAGCAATGGAAAATGTCAAGCAACGATAGAGGATAATGTCCCTTCCAGACAATATTAATACATCTGCAGAAATGAAGAACCTTGAGGAAAAATAAAAATAGGTACAGGCACAGAAGATCTCACGACAGACACAATTGGATCCCTTACAGGAAAAGGTATATCATTTTTTCATGTAAATCGACATAGTGAAATCATACCTCGAATAGATAGGCTTGGAGGGGGGTGAGATCTTAAGACCACCCGTCACTGTGTAGGTGGTTGAAGCCATGACAGTAAATAGCAGTCAGGCTCAGTAGAAGTGCCAATAGATAGTACACATGTACGACGCACTGACACAAGAAATGGCAGACACGTGAGTTAGAGAGTGACTCGAGATGAGCCATGATGTTAGTATGGGAGTGTGTTAGGCACATGCCCATTTTGGGCAAAAGGCCATTTTTGGAGAGAAAAGTATGAAGTGGAAGAAATGACAAATGGAAGTAAAAGAAGCATGTGTGAGGGAAGAATGCGAGGTGCACATGCAAGGGAGACCTAAATACACTAGGGTTATGGTTTTTGCATGATATTCTAATGGATGATAAGACAAGAGTATGTATAAGTAGAACCTAGGAGGTCTAGGAGAAAGACGGAACGATAGAGAGATACAG
>ML805401.1:159807-178952 GCA_009831015.1 Picea engelmannii | reverse complement strand
CAAATATTTGTGGATGTATCCCAGGAGGGGGTGAACCACGGTAGAAATTGTGTTATGTGACTGAATGTTATGCATATCCATTGTTGTTAATGATTAAATGATACATAAATGAATGAAGGAACTAGTTAGATCGGATATTTCACATGCATGAGTAAACGTGACTAAGTAATTAAGATGTTAGACTAAATAAATGAAGATCACAAGGTAAAATTACAAATCCCCACTTATTCCTAGGCTGCAAGCGTTTGAGTATTGCAGCCACCCATAGAACTATCTCGGGTGATACTGTGCAATGCACCCTATGTACTGTGATTCCTTATAGTTTACCAGGAGGGTCGATAGTTTTAGAGGGATTTTTGTTGGAATCTTGTTAAATCTGAACCTGGGTTGACTTACGACATTAGGGTAAGATCAGAGTAGATAAAGTAGTTTAAAAACCAACAGTTATCATTCTTGTGCTTGGAAATTGCTATACATATATGTTATATTGTTCTTGTTCCAGGAAGGTACACCAATTACTATCCTTTGCCTCAATGTTTCGAACATAGGCATTATTGACTTATGTGACCAATGAGAGGGGGGTATATCTTAACCCTATCCTTAGCTTACCCATCCTTTTATTCCATCAAGGATTCCTCCCTTCGGTTGTACCTTCATCCATCCCTAAAGGTGGCGATTTCTCACTAAGGTGACAGTGGTGGGATATCCTGTTGTTACGCCAAATTGGCCTACTTGTATTGGGATTTGGAAAAGTAAAAATTGTGTGATAACACAACCCACTTTGTAATTTTCAGCAATCATTATATTATGGCTATGCTGCACATTCATCATTTCCTGAAATGATCTCAATATTGAGTCACCCTCATCTTCATCATTTCATAGTTTTACCCCATATTCCATAAGAAATATAAGCATCCATTATTATTATGCATTCCATATTACACATTTAAACATGTACATCTATTTTACCATCTTTGCATTCACATGGTTCTTTCATGCACTTACCCACATGAATCAACATAACGAGTGTGTGTGTCTTCCATAGACACTTTTTACAATTTCACATGCTCATTTACTTTGAATAATCTAACTCGTGATTGTTCATATTTCATTTACATGAAAACCTTAAAGGAATAATCATATTTCCTTCTTTTATGGCGGAAAAGAATTATATCCCATTACATCAGAGCATCCTTTCTCTTACTCATTCAACAATTCACACCATATTTTTCTAAGGAATGGAGTACACCATCCTTGAGTTAATACTTGAAACAAAACAATCATGACTCTTCAAAATAGATTCATCCATGCATCGATGATAAAACAATCATGACTCCTCAAAATAGATTCATCCATGCATCGATGATATTTATTTAATCCTGGAAAGTACAAATTTTACCTTACATTTCACTTATTCAAGTAGTCATACAATGCCTTTAGCCTGTGTATATAGGTATATATATACATCATGCATGTGCATCAGTTGCATAGTTTTTATTATTCAAAATTCATATATTAGATCTTAATTCATATCAACCCTTAGCATATATACATACATGTATATCAGCATGCAAGTTCATTACTTGTATCTTCTCCATGTCATTTATACACACTGGCACTTTGAACTTTAATATCAGTTTTCTTGAGATATTACATCCATTCATATGGAAACTCTCGCAAGAATAATCATAATTATGTTTCCCTTTTTATATGGAAACAACCAAAAAGAACCACTCTTTCCCATCTGCTATAAAATCATTCCAAAATTCAGAAATGCAATCTAGGCAATTTCAACATTCCCCAAGGCAACAAAGAATCCATTCTAATTTATTTTCATGTCTTAATTCAATTCCTGGCCAACAAGATTCTACAAAGGGAATCCTTTCCTAGACTCCCTCTCACTACTACTTGCCTACCAAGTCATACATCTATGGCTACCATCCATCTCTAGAGGTTAATTTGATCCATTGGTCTTCTGAAAATTCCCAAGAATTTTCCTTACCATCTTCTGAATCAACTCCTCCATTGATCTATTACAATTTTAATCTAATAAGCGTGTATGCAAACATCATTATCATCATTTTCTTAACCATTCTACCTTATCCTCATAAGGTAGTATGCAATCAACATCATTATCATTTTTCCTATGCTGATATAATCAAATAACTATATGATCTAAGAAAACACCACAATTTAGATCTAATAAAAGACTATAATAAGTCTATATGCACGGTATATGCATGCTCAATCTTTTCCATGTGCATTCCAACATATCCCTATGCACCAAGTATTTTACCCATGCCTACAATGCAAATGTATTCCATTTTCTTTCCTCTTGTATTCATATGCATAGACATGTTTTTAGGTTAATAGGAACATGTTTTCTTTAACATGGCCATGATCTCATAATCTTTCTCATATACCCATTGTTGGCCCTAGGTTGTTAAAGGAAGCGAAGATAAAGGAAGAAGAGGTAAAATACGAACTTCGCGGAAGACACAGTGACTGTCATTGGATCGAAATGAGAAAAAGAGCACAAACGATGGAGCTAAGTGTGGGAAAGCAAGCCATTGGACAAGGAGATCAAGGATGACAAATCAACAAGGAAGAAGTATTGTGGACAAGTCAACAAGCAGAAAGAGCCACCGTTGGATGCTTTGGAGCATCGTGCGAGAAGGAAGGAAAGACAGGTTGGCGAAGCCCTGAAAATATGGGTCAAGTTGACCTAGGGTTTTGGTATCTAGGGTTTTGGACACCTTGGTTTCAGCCTTAGGTTGTCGATGAGCTATTGTAATGTATAAATAGAGGTCAAGAGGACCTGGGTTGGGTTGGTATCAAGATAGGTTTTCATTGTTGATGTGAGTGATTATTGTATTA
The DNA here is from genome assembly GCA_009831015.1 of Picea engelmannii. Lineage (NCBI taxonomy): Eukaryota > Viridiplantae > Streptophyta > Pinopsida > Pinales > Pinaceae > Picea > Picea engelmannii. The sequence goes on along the minus strand of ML805401.1, from coordinate 176,075 downwards.
TGAGAGAGAAGTGCTAAGTGGGGAAGCCTTCTAGTATTGTAAGATCTTTAGTTGGGTGCGAAGATCAACCCTGCAGCTGGGTGCACAGGGAGGGAAGAGAAAGAGGGGAGAAGAAAGAAGATATTCTATCTAAGAGCATAGACAAGAACTGTATGCTTTACCTCAATATAATATAGCACAGTTATGTGGACATAGCCCTAGAGAGAGGGTGAACCACATATATTTTGTTTTGTGTATGATTGGTATTTTGTATTTGTCATTTATATATTGTTATTGTATTGCTAAGGTAGATCTAATAGATACATGGAGTAGATCAAGATGATAAGTGATATATGAATGTTGTGTTGTTCCTTTGTTAGATCCACTTGATATTCCCCTTGGTTATAGACATATATTTCTTGCAACCCCCTCATAACTGCTTCGGGTGAGACTGCATATGCTTCGCAGGTGTTGCCAAAAGGGCCAGTAGTTAGGGCTTGTTGGTGCACTCTTGGAGATGAACACTGAGTCTACCCCTTTGCCAACACCCATATTACTATAACTTTTTTATAAGGACTATAAATAGTCCAAAGGAATCTTTATTATTTTCTTAATTGGATTATCTAAGTAACAAATTCCATTCATTATAGGTCAAGTAAAATGACCTTACTAGTTCTCGTCAATCCTCTAAAGATGAGGACTTATAGATGCGCGCTCTAATATTTTTTTTAACAACAATTATAATTTTGATGGTTCTATCAATCCATACTCAACTCCTTATCCATAATGATTTTTTCATAAGGGTCTTATCCCTAATATAAAAAACCATCATAAATTCCATAGGCTCCAACTTCCCATGCTTAGAGGTAGCATTAAAATCACTAGTTCATTCATTCTTTGAACTTAAGCAGCCCTTAACAAGATTCTTCCATTTTCAGCCATTAATGTTTATTAGCATATATTCACTCTTATAGGAGTAGCTATCATTCCAACAAAGAAGCAATATGATTCTTCTGTTGCAATCAGCATGATAAGATTTTTTGTTGTAAGGAATTTTAAAACAAAATTCTCAATCTTCATTTCTTCTCCTCAAGGATTTAGTGCAGGAAGTAATAAAAAATTTAACGCAAAGAAGCTCACTCTAACAAGATCATATTGGCCTTGTTATACCAGTCCTATGATTGATTTCTGGCCCATCCAGGTCGAGTTTTTGAGCTCTTCTCTAATACCACTATGTAATACACCCAACATTTATCTTAATGAACTACATAGATGGATTCTTCTCATCGAGAGATTTCCAACGACTGAAACCATGCTTAGAATCAAGATCTGGATTAAAAGTTACATCCCTTTAAATCTATGAGATCTTCTTTAGCCATAGGCCACTTCATTTCCACATGGAACCCACATGGTGTCCCCAACACTTGTGCCATTTGACGTGGCCCTAACGTGGAATTTTCCACCTGACCCTTTGGGACATAGATGTATCTGGACTTGCAAATCAACAATTTGGACTCATTTGGAGCCTTCCTTTACCATTGAATCTTACTCCATTGGATTCACTGAGACACATTCCCCTCCGAATATCACACCTCGATCATGCATCCTCCAATGGATCTGACGTCTCTCAAAGTTGGCAATAAATGGACACAATTTCTTCGTAGTTTCAAACTTGCACAACAATTAAGTTTATTATCCTCCTTCTTACATTAAGAAAACCAGTGGGGCCCACAACGATCCATGACTAAGATTGAATCTCTCCTAAAAGTGTCAGTTCACCTTAATACATGGATCAATCACCAATTAGTGCATGTACCTCTCGCATGGACTAACAAACGGTCTCTCCACTCGGGTGTTGACATTTTTCCATTCTTCATTGGCCTAATTATGTCTTCTTGATGTCACTCTTATTTATGCACGGGCCTACGTGAGGCTGAAAAATTTTTCCTTGGAACCAATCTAGGTGGATATCAGAGGCCACCCACCTATTCTAACTGGCTCGAAACAGTTTTCTGGCAATTTACTATTTTTAGCAATTTGTCTGGTCCTAAACTTCTGTGGCCATTTTGAGGGCCTAAACGATGATTTTTTGCAATTGTGCACCTAAATTATAGCCAAAGGCTCTTATTGATCCCCAAAAATGAAACTCCTCATCGATACCTTTCCAACAATCTATCATGTGCCCCAAACGAAGATCATATGCCAAAGTTACGCCCTTGAGAAGTTGACACACCAAACTACCCAAAACGGGGTCCACAAAACTATTGGCTTTTCATATTTCGAGGTTATGGTTTTGGATTTTATTTATGTTAAAAATGTCTTTGGAGCTTCATTTTACTAATCATCTTCTTGCAAATGAGTGTATTCATCACATCTCTTCTCAAAGATAAGCTATCACCATTCTAGCCAGTCTTTGACTCTATATTTCTACAGTTTTGTACATTTCTTTGATTAATAGAAATTGTGTATTCTTGTATCCATGTGTTTATGGTTATATCTATGATATATATCTATTATATTATTCGATATATGTGTTGGCATGTTTTACAAGAAGCGCGTGCTTCTCATTGATGGAAAGAAAAGCAGTGAACCAAACTTCGAGAGCATAGAAGACGAGGTCCAAGAAACAGACTCGCAAAAGGAGAAAAGGTAGAGACCCGTGAACACTTAGAAAACCTTCTAAGTCAGAGAGATCATAAGCTCAGGAAGAAGAGCGACAGTGGTCATTGGATCGAACAATGTGAAGAATCTAGACCGTTAGATGTAGTGGATTTGTAAGGAGGATAAGCTCAGGAGGAATACCCGACAACCGTCGGATTGAATTAGTGGAAAGACAGGATAAGCAAGGGCTAAGATATGAGATCTCGATCATCCAAATACCCGTCATCCATCAGATCAAACTCAAATTCCTGTCATATGTCAGATCACTTTCAAGTGGAAGGACGGGATAAGCTAGAAGAGTTGCATCGCAGACAGATCGAGCCATCGATCTAGGATCATGATCGATGAACAACATTTAGTTTAGGTATAAATATGTGAGGAAGTTAAGCTCTGAAAAAATCTCACTTCAGATTTTTCAGTTTGAGATTTGAAATCCCTGAATCTTGGAGAGTCGAAGAGTCGAAGTAAATCTCAAGCATCGGATTGTCCGAAGTGGATCTGGTTTTTCTGATCCAAAGAGTGAGTTTGAGGTTTGAAATACCTGAAGCCTGGAGACCTAGAGAGTCTAAATAAATCCTCGATCGTCGGATCATCCGAAGTGAATTTCAGTTGTTATATCATTCTAAAGTGGAAGGAAAACATAATTTAGATAAAGGGCGCTCTAATATCAATGGACAATAATCGGAATCTAAGATCTATGGTCAATAGGTCATATCGGAAGCCCCCCCCCCCACCTGACCTTTCTACCTTTAACTGGGGGGGGGGTCTGAGTTGGTGGTGTTTTCCATGTGGGACCCTCATACATGTAACCTTCCTATTAACTCAGACCCCCCTTGCTCATTGCCACTTACTTTTTAACATCCCCTCCGAGTAAAACACCAAACCACTCATACATACCACCTCCACGCTCCAACGTCACACTCCACTACCTACTACACATCACACTCCACTACCGCGCTCTGTGTCCACACTCCTCTACATTGCCTACACATATCAGCCACCTCAGCAGGCCACCTCAGCAAGGACACAAGTCATCCAATCTAAAATATCACTTCGGGTGCATTCTCAATCATTGATAGTGTAATTTTGAAAAGTTGAAATCCCAAAGTTTTGAAGGGTGAAGTTCTGAAATCCGTCCATATCAATGATTGATTAAGTCCTAGATGTCGGATTGAACAATGAAAGGATGAGTGTAAGGATCAAATATGACCATTGATTTTTTTCCATGAAATAAACCATTTGATATGATCCGTCCATTCAGGAGCACTATCAAGATCGTGATATCAACAGTCCCATCGCATTGTGGGGCTAGAAAATGCTTGTGTATTAATTTTTCGTGAGCCGGATGAAATCGAAACCATGGTTTTGGTGAAAGGACATGTGGAGGCTCGTGGTGAATTGTGGGGTGAAAAGTGGGTTTCCCTAAAACCACCTTTGGTCACGCCTGCAATTGCATGATCACATGATAGCATTGCCCATGGTAACATAAGTGGAATGTAGGTGAAGGAGCTAACACTACCAGGATCCACCTCAGAGTATAATCCAATGGCATTGATCAAATCCAGTATGATCTAAGGGTTGTTGTTTCATCTCGAGATTTATTGATCAGTTACGATTCAGTTACACTAACTGAATCCTTGTTCCTGAGAGGTTGAATCATTGTTCTGGGGCATTGGAATCATGGCTCTTAAGAATTTCAATATTACCGACATTGAACGTTGGAGATGTAGAGTGTAACAGATGATGAGAGAAGGAATAAAATCAAAATTTTGTGACAAAGAGTTGTTGTTGTTTCTCGGTAAAACAATTTGAACTGTATGTAATCAAGGAGAGAGCATGAACAAAAGTTGGATAGAGAAGAAATGGTGAAAAGAGCAAAATGTACGAGAACCTAAGAGAATGAGAAGAACAGAGGAAGAGAAGATGGAAAGAAAAAGCAAGTGGAGATGAGCATGAACAGACAGAACCAGACCAGAATTGCATAACAAATAAGAACTGGTAAATGTTGAAATGTATGTATTGTTGTAAAGTATTATTCATGCAAATTTTTAGAAAACAGGGTGGTAGGGTGGTGCTAGGGAAGATTGTTGTCCTCAGAGTTTCAAGTGGGTTCTTGAACACAGGGAGTTGTAGATTCCATATGGTTGCAGCCAAAAAAACCAGGGTGGTAGGGTGGTGCAAGGGAGAACAATTGTTCTCTGTTATACAAGTTGGTGCCTGTGTGATTGGAAGTTGTTTCTTCCATCCAGTTGTTGTTGGAACACTCAAGGAGTTGGTGATTCCTTCTAGTGGGTGCTAGAGAAACCAGAGATTTGGTGCTCTCATCAAGTTGTAGCTTGCAAAAGAAGAGGTTGTCGGCTCATTTTGAGTTGGTGCTCAAAGAAAGATGATGTACAGAACTTAAAAGATTTCCTATCATTCCAAGAAGAAGATGTTTTATCCCTTTATGGATTTCCTCATCAATATCTGTCTCTTTGTATATCATGTGTGTGATTGATATTTATTATTTTTTTTGTTCATGACTTGCATAATATTGATGATCACTTGAATAAGGTTAATAATATTTTAATAGGCATAAGATTTTTTAAGCACAGTAACAACTAATTCACCCCCCCCCCCTCTCGGTTGTCTTAGTATTTCTAACAATTGGTATCAAAGTGGGTTCCTTTTATTTAAAGTTAGATCAGTAATCTTAAACATGACAAGTCATGAAAAAACTTCAACCAATAAGGCCCCCCTGTTCAATGGAACAAACATTTCCTTCTGGAAAGTTAGGATGAGAACCTACATAATGGCTTTAGGTGCAGATGTTTGGGATGTGGTAGAGACTAGTTATGTAAAGCCAATTGTACTAGCTAATAAGGATGACAAGCAAGAATTCAGCTTCAACRCTAAGGCTATGAATGYTATTCTAAGTGGGCTTGCAAAAGCAGAATTTGTAAAAGTTATGCACTTAGAATCTATGAAAGAAATGYGGGAYAAACTTATTATCATTTATGAAGGTAATGAGAAGGTAAAGGATGCCAAGCTTCAAACCTACAGATTATAGTTTGAACAACTAAAAATGAATGAGGATGAAACAGTTAATAAAAAAAAWTTAAGCCTTGAGGAGCTTGTGAATGCCATGAAGGGCCTTGGTGAGAATATTGAAGACGTATTTTTAGTTCAGAAGATTTTAATATCTCTACCAAATAGATTTAATCAAAAGTTTATGCAATAGAAGAACTGAATGATCTTAATACTTTGTCTATTGATCAACTTCTAGGAACTCTAACTGCTTATGAAATGAGGATTAGTAAGGATAAACCCACCTCTAGAGAAGCATCATTTAAAGAAGATAAGAATGAGGATTCTGAGACTGATGAAATTGAAGCAAAATTTGTGAGAAGACTAAAGAAAGGATCAGGCAAGTATCAGGGCAAGTTTCCCTTCAAATTTTTTAACTTTGGAAAGATAGGTCACTTTTCATCTAAGTTCCCACACAAGAATAAGGACCAGAACTCTGAAGGTGAAGAGAAGTACAAATTCAAGAGATTTCGTAAAAAGAAAAGTTTATGTGTAAACAATGATGACTCTTCAAGAGACACAGATAGTTATTCTTCTTATGAAGATAAGGTTATTGAATTTATGCTTATGGCCAAAGAGGATTATGATAATAAAAGAACAGAAAGTGATGTTAATGAGGAATAAGTTGTGGTTGAATTAGAAGGAGAACTAATCAGTTCCCTAGAAGAAACTGCTAGACTCATATTTAAGAAGAAAAATCAAAAACAATTGTTGATACAGTTCGAGAAAGACAGTAAAAAACATCATGATGACTTTGCCCTGCTAAAAGTGGAAATAGACGAGGCAAATAAAATAGAGGACATTCTGAAACAACAGTTATCAGAGAAGAAGGAAAGATGTGAAGCCTTGGAAGAAGAGGTAGTAAAAACCAAGAAAGAGATGGAGAAGTTTAAAGAATTATATCTCCAAAATCTTCCAAGCATTAAAGCCTCGGCAGAACTAAATGACATTCTAAGAAAACATATATAAGCAAAAAACAACCAGAAAGCGAAGAGACAATAAAGATGATCAAGTTCCAAGTCAGCAGACAATCAGACCACGTGAGTACTCCGCCACCAAAAACTAATAAAGACAACATGATCCCTAATAAAAAACAAAGATATCAAAAGATGCAGCAACAAATGCCAAGAAGAAGACCATCCTTCAAGTACCAAAATTTCTTCCATGGTTACTATTTTTACTGCTCTAATTTTGTTCGTAAGATTGCAAATTGTCAAATTAAGTTTAGAGACATGCAATTGAGGAGATCAAGAAATAAACAATATTTGCAACATAGAACTAAACAGTCAATGAGTATATAAATTTTCACCAATCACTTTGACCTATTAAACAATGCGCTCGAAAGCTATAACTGTCATAACTTCAGCCACAAAGCTACAAACTTCCATCTGAAGAATTACAAATCAGATCCAAGGATAAAACCCTTAGCCAGAAATGCCAGCAAATGGAAAAAGAAAGATAGTGAAAAATGTGGTCTAGTACTTTCAGCTCAAAAACAAAAGAACCCCTGGTATATAGACAGTGGATGTTCCAAGCACATGACTAGAGACAAGGATAAGTTTTTGTCTATAAGTAAAAGAAAAATAGGAAATGTGACCTTTGGAAATGATGAACTAGGTAAAATCAAGGGTAAATGGATGGTGAGTTTGAGTAATGGCAAAGGAAAATCCCAGGATGTTCTGCTTCTAGATGGGATGAAACATAATTTGCTCAGTGTAAGTCAAATGTGTGATAGGGGATGTGAAGTGGTGCTTACTTCCAAATATTGTAAGATAAATTATGTAAACTCAGGACAAGTGGTGGCTAAAGGCATAAGGACAGAAAACAATGTCTATGTTTTGAAAGAAGAAAAAGAAGAATGTCACTTAATAAAGTATGATGAAAGTTGGTTATGGAATAGGAGACTTGGACACCTAAATTTTGATCATCTAGTCAAACTTAGAAACTGTGGGGCAGTAAAAGATCTTCCAAAGATATCAAAACCATATCATTATGTATGTAAACCATGCCAAATAGGAAAGCTTACTCGGGCACAGTTTAAATCTAAGAACTTTGCATCAACAGAGAAACTGCTTCAGTTAGTATATATGGATTTATGTGGACCATCAAGGAAGGAAGGAACAGGAAAATAAAATTACTTCATGTTGATTATTGATGATTATTCTAGACTTACATGGGTTTCCTTTCTGAAATAAAAATCTGAAGCATTTGAAAAATTCAAAGTGTTTAAGGCTATGACTGAGAATCAAGTAAGAAAAATACTAAAGGAAGTAAGGTCTGATAGAGGAGGATAGTTTAGTTCAAGGGACTTCAAAGAGTTTTGTGATAAACATGGGATTAAAAGAGAGTATATTATTTCAGGGACTCACAGTAAAATGGAGTAGTTGAGAGGAAAAATAGATCAATTTAACAGATGGCAAGATCAATGATGAATGAAAGGAATATTCCTCAGACATATTGGGTAGAATCGATTCATACAACAATACATATTCTTAACAAATCTCATCTCAAGCCACAAAGTGACAAGACTCCTAATGAACTATGGTTTGGAAGACCTGCTTCAATCAAACATTTTAAAGTTTTTGGGAGTAAGTGTTATATCAAGAATAATGATGAAAATCTTGGAAAATATGATGACAGGACTGATGAAGGTATCTCTTAGGGTATGCTACAAACAATAAAGGATACAGATGCTATAATAAGAGGCTACATAAATTGGTTGGTTGTATTGACATAAAAGTTGATGAAGGAGTCCCAGTAAGAGAGGTGAGAAATATTGAATCAACAACAGAGGATATAGTTGAAGTTGAAGATGAACAGGTCCAAGAATCAGAAAAAGAAGACTCTAAGTCAGATGAAGATACAAATACTTCGGCAGACTCAAATCAGCAAACATCATCAAATCCTTCCTCCAGAATTACTCAAAAGAATCATCCTACAAGTCAGATAATTGGTGAGGAAGACAAAGGTGTACAAACCAGGAGAAGGATAATCAAAGACACCGAGAAATCACATATAGCCTTCATATCCATGGTGGAACCCAAGAACTTTATTGAAGCCAGTGAATATGTAAATTGGTTAAAATCAATGAATGAGGAACTGGATCATATTGAAAAGAACAATACTTGGGAGCTTGTTCCTAGACCTGCAGATACGGATGTAATTGGCTCCAAATGGGTGTTTAAGAATAAAATGAATGAACAAGGACAAATTGTTAAGAATAAATCTAGATTGGTCTATAAGGGGTATGCATAAGTTGAAGGACAAGATTTTAATGAAACCTTTGCACCAGTGGCAAGATTGGAAGCCATCGGAATGTTTCTTTCCTATGCATGTCATAAGAACTTTAAAGTATATCAGATGGATGTTAAGTCATCTTTTCTTAATGGAGACCTAGAAGAAGAAGTATACATGGAGCAACCTAAAGGATTTTCACTGACAGATAATCCTAACTATGTCTGTAAGTTGAAAAAGGCATTATATGGACTAAAACAGGCACCATGAGCATGGTATCATAGACTGGACATATTTCTACAGGACAAAGGGTTCAAGAAAGGTATTCTTGACAGTAATCTATACATTAAGTATGGAGGTGATGATTTATTAGTTGTTTTGGTTTATGTAGATGAAATTATTTTTGGATGCACTAATGACCCTTCGGTTCAGTGGTTTGCTAATTCAATGCAGACTGAGTTTGAGATGTCCATGATAGGAGAACTGTCATATTTTCTTGGTTTACAAATCAATCAAAGTTCTACAGGAATATTTATCTCTCAAGAAAAGTATTTGAAAGAGATTTTAAAGATGTTTAAGATGAAATATTCTACACCTGTGAGCATACCTATGGTGGTTGGTTGCAAGCTCAGTAAAGATGATATCTCACCTGATGTTGATCAAATAACATATCGATCAACGATAGGCAGTCTTTTGTACATCACAACATCTTGTCCTGATATAATGCAAGATGTTGGAATGGTAGGTCATTATCAGTCTACTCCTAAAGAAATTCATTTAGCAGTTTTCAAAAGGATATTCAAATATTTGAAGGGTACAATGACTTATGGTCTCTAGTATCCTAGAAATCATAATTTTCAATTAACTGCATATTCAGATGTTGATTGGGAAAATTGTTTAGATGAGAGAAAAAGCACCAATGGAGGTGCATTCTTCTTAGGTGATTCATTAGTAGCATGGCTTATTAAGAAGGAGGGATCTATTTCCTTATCAACTACAGAGGCAGAGTACATTTCTACTGCTACTTGTTGCACTCAGATCTTATGGATGATAAAAACTCTTGTAGATGTGAAGGTAACTTATACTAATCCCATTCCACTTCATTGTGATAACAAAAATTCCATTAATGTCTTGAAGAATCATGTTCTATATTCAAAGACTAGGCATATACCAATAAAGTATCATTTTCTCAAAGAGCAGGTTACAAATAGAGTTGTTGAGATGAATTACATTCCAACCACAAAACAAATTGTAGACATATTTACTAAACCCCTAGCCAAGACACCATTTGAATATCTCCATCAGAAGTTGGGTGTCATCCCTTCTCTCACCTAAGAGAGACCATCTTGTTAGGGGGAGTATGTGTTGGTTGAATATCTTATGCCTCCAAAAGGTACTGCAACAACTCAGGGGAATCATGTTTTCTTTGCCATTGATGTCAAAGGGGGAGAAAAGGTGTGGTATGGATGCTACAGTTGGAGGTCTAAGTAGAACAGTGCAGCCTTTCAGGGTTGCCATCAATGCCAAAGGGGGAGATTGTTTGCATGTTTTACAAGAAGTGCATTATTTTCATTGATGGAAAGAACAACAACAAACCAAACCTCGAGAATGCATAAGACAAGAAATCTCATAAGAGATAGCGGTCCAGAAGTGCAGACGAGGTCCAAGAAATGGACTCGCAGAAGGAACAAAGGTCGAGACCCATGAAAACTTAGAAAACCTTCTAAGTCGGAGAGATAAGAACCTCAGGAAGAAGAGTGACAGTGGTCATTGGATCGAACACTGTGAAGAATTTGGACTGTTAGATCCAGTGGATTTGCAAGGAGGATAATCTCAGGAGGAATACCTGACCATCGTCGGATTGAATTAGTGGAAGGATAGGATAAGAAAGGGCTGAGATCTGAGATCTTGATCATCTGAATACTCGTCAGCCGTCGGATCAAACCTGAATTCTCGTCATCCATCGGATCACTTTCGAGTGGAAGCACATGATAAGCTAGAAGAGTTGCATCGAAGACAGATCGAGCCATCGATCTAGGATCATGATTGATGAACAACATTTAGTTCGGGTATAAATATGCGAGGAGGTTAAGCTCCGGAAAAATCTCACTTCAGATTTTTCAGTTTCAAATTTGATATCCCTAAAGCCCGGAGATCCGGAGAGTCGTAGTAAATCTCAAGCGTCATATCGTCCGAAGTGGATCTGGGTCATCTGATCCAGAGTGTTAGTTTGAGGTTTGAAATACCCGAAGCCTGGAGACCCGAAGATCCGAAATAAATACTCGACCGCCAGATCATTCGAAGTGAGTTTTAGCTGTCAGATCATTCTAAAGTGGAAGGACATGATAAGTTATATAAAGGGCGCGCTAATTTCAAAATTCGATAATTGGGCTCTCATATCTACGATCGACAAGGCATACCGGACCCCGCTAACTTTTGCCTTTAACCAGGGGGGGGGGTCCGAGTTGGTGGTATTTTCCATGTGGGACCCTCATACGTGTCACCTTCCTATTAAATTGGACCCCCCTTTCTCATTACCACTTACCACCTAACAAACCTCCGAGTAAACCACCAAACCACTCATACATACCACCTTCGTGCTTCGACGTCACACTCCACTACCGTGCTCTTCCTCCACACTCCACTAAAATTCCTACACGTCTCACCCACGTCAACAAACCACCTCAGCAAGGACACAAGTCGTCTGATCTGAAATATCACTTCGGGTGCATTCTCAATCATTGATCATAGTACAATGGAAGGATAGTGTAAGTTTGAAAAGTTGAAATCTTGAATTTCCGAAGGGAGAATTTTCGACAGTCGTCCATCTCAATGATCGATTAAGTCCTAACCATCAGATTGAACAATCAAAGGATGAGTGTAAGGATCAAATATGACCATTGATTTTTTTACATGAAATAAACCATCTGATCCGATCCGTCCATTTAGGAGCATCGTCAAGATCGTGAGATCGATGGTCCCATCGCATTGCGGGGCTAGAACATGCTCATTTCTTAATTTTTCATGAGCGGGTTTAAATCAAAACCACGGTTTTGGTGAAAGGATGCATGGAGGCTTGTAGTGAATTGTAGGGAGAAAAGTGGGTTGCCTTCAAACCACCTTTTTCGCACCCGCAATCGCATGGTCACATGATATCATCGCCCATGGTCACATCAGTGGAAGATAGGGGAAGGAGATAACGTTGCCAGGCTCCACCTCGGAGTATAATCCAACAACGCTGATCAAATTGAATTTGATGGAAGGTTGGTGTTTCATATCGATATTTCTTGATCAGTTACGATTCATTTACACTAACTAAATCACTATTCCTGATAGGTTGAATCATTTTTCTGGGGCATTGGAATCATGGATCTTGAGCGTTCTAAGATTCTCGACATTGAGCGTTGGAGATGTAGAGTGTAATGGATGATGAGAGAAGGAATAAAATCAAAATGTTGTGACAGAGAGATGTTGTTGTTTCTCAGTAAAAAAAATTGAATTGTATGTCATCGAGAAAGCATGAACAGAGTGTGAAAGATGCAGAGATGAAGAACACAAGTTGGACAGAGCAGAAATGGTGAAAAGAGAAGATTGTATGAGAACCTAAGAGCATGAGAAAAACAAAGGAAGAGCAGATGGAAAGAAATAGCAAGTGGAGCCAAGCATGAACAGACAGAACCAGACCAGAATTGCAAAACAAAGAAGAACTGGTAAACGTTGAAATGTCTGTATTGTTGTAAAGTATTATTCAAGAAAAAATTTAGTAAACAGGGTGGTAGGGTGTTGCTAGGGAGGACTATTGTCCTCAGAGTTTCAAGTGGGTGCTTGAACATAGGGAGTTGTATCTTCCATCTAGTTGCAGACAGAAAAACTAGGGTGGTGCAAGGGAGAACCATTGTTCTCTATTATACAGGTTGGTGCCTGTGTGACTAGAAGTTGGTGCTTCCATCCATTTGTTGCTAGAACACTCAGGGAGTTGGTGCTTCCTTCTAGTGGGTGCTAGAGAAACCAGAGAGTTGGTGCTCTTAGCAAGTTGCAGCTTGCTAAAGAAGAGGTTGTATCCTCATTTTGAGTTGGTGCTCAAAGAAAGATGATGTACAGAACTTAAAAGACTTCCTATCATTCCAAGAAGAAGAGGTTTTCTCCCTTTGTGGGTTTCATCGTGAATAGTTGTCTCTGTGTATATCATGTGTTTGATTGATGTTTAATATTTCTGTTGTTAATGACTTGCATAATCTTGATGATCACTTGAATAAGGTTAATAACATTTTAATAGGCATAAGATTGTTTAAGAATAGTAACAATTGATTCACTCCCCCCTCTCAGTTGTCTTAGTATTTCCAACAATATGATATATCTCTGTACATTTCTTTATTATATATCCACTCTCATTTCGTGTCGAAAATAATCCGGATCAATGGTATCAGAACAGGTTGCTCTTGATCATTTTTCAATGCATGTCCCTGATGAGTTCTGAGTATAGAAAGTTGGGTCTCAAGCTTGTTTCTCTTGAGGAAAATCGCTCTCGCACGCCCAAGAAACCCTCCATGGTGGAAGAAAATAAAAACGACAGAGAAGAAGATTCTATTAATTTGTTGCTTGAGCAATCTCTCACATGACAGAGGGATGAAATGATGGAGATTTTTTCCCACATCCTTCAACGTCTGCCAATAACAACAAGTGTGTACTCATCAAGTGGCCATTTTGTAGGAACCTTGCCTTTCAAGGTACAAGTTAATTTTTATATTCTCGTATTTAAAGGACAGATAGATGCAGATATCATAGAAAAATGGTTAAATCTGCTAGAATATTATTTCTTTGTTCACAATTTCTCAGACAGAGAAAACATCACCTTCGCTCTCCTTAAGGCTCTCCCCCATGTCAAACATTGGTGGGAAACTTACTAGGAGTAAAGTTCCACAAAGGACTCTAGAATAAATGGGGTCAAGCCCACTTAGGATTTTTTTGTGGATGCGGTCAAGGAACAATATTACCCTGTTGGTAACTATGACGCCAAATACATGATATGGACTACACTGCAAAAAGGGAAGGGCCAAACAGTGTCGGAGTTCCCAAATAATCTCCATACCTTGCACACCAAGCTGGGTATCAAATACTCCGAGTGACATCTGGTTTTGAAATATCGTGAGGCTCTGCATAGGTACATCCAACCTGAAATGAATTTCATGTACATCTCATCAATCAGAGTTTCCTATCGATATGTTATCAAAATCAAGAAGAAATTTAGGCACCAGAACAAATGAGAGCTCGAGTCTACAAATCCACAACAAGCAAAGTATGATCAATACAACCCTAACAAATAGCCTCCCTAAAACCCGTCCAAGCCATAGGGAAAGAAGGGTAATGGAAAGATAAAGAAGGACATTGGGAAGTGGTGTGACTTCCACAAAATCCCCTGGAACAACATTGGTGAATGTGACTCAAAACAATCATTGGTGGCCGAGATCAAAGAAAAGGATTCAAACCTTGATTCAGAATCTGATTTAGAATCTAATTCAGAAAATAATGGAAGAAGACATATCATCGATGCAGACCCCATTGCTATTATCTCAACTGCAACAATTCGACTAGAAGAACCAGCAGATCTTGAAGAGGGGCAGTACATTTTTAATTCACAGATGTGGGTGAAGGGGACCCCGCTACATTTTATTATTGATAGTGGAAGCTAGAAGAATATCATCTCAGCAAAGGTCATCAAGAAGTTTGGATTTTCGACAACACCACACCCACAACCATATCCCTGTGTCATCCAGCAGTTTTGATTGTCATATGACATCCATCCCTTGAAGGATGAGGTATTATGTGATGTTTCTCTGCTCAATATTTGTGATGTTATTTTGGGCCAGCAATATATGTGGAAGTGCCATGCTATTTATGAGTCTCGACCCTGTAGTTTCATTGTTAGTCTAGGGTTCATATATATAGGATACCAGAGGTAGTTCCAACTACTATCCCACCTAAACAGGGCCGCAAGGTAGTATCTCTGATCAGGGGATCAAATTTTGCTCAATTTTCAAAGTGCTTGGAATGCGACGAAAACAGTGTCATTGCGTTCGTCTCATCTTCCTGATTCCAGTGGTATATTTACTTTGTCAAATGGATGTTGTATGGAGAAGATATCGCGATCTATTCGCCAAGCCAAATAGGCAAAACTTTTGGTGCTGACTATACAGTCCGTACGGTCTGACGTGGCAGGGCCGTACAGTCTGTACGATGATGTGTCAGGTGTTGATGTGGCAGGTTTGTGTTGGTTGATTATCGTTGAATCGAGGAGTGACACGTGTCCTGTAGCTGGCAAATGGTATGAGGACACGTGGCCCAATCGGAGGGCACCACGTGTCACTCATTATTTGGTTCATATTGTTATGTAAAATATATGGTGGAGTCCGCGGGGTTCGACCCCCGGACCTCCCACACCTCCGAGCGCCTTTGTACGAACGCCCGACCATTAGGCCACAAGTTGTTTCTTGTTAAATATATGCGTTTGTATATATTTGAATTTGAAAGTTTGTAAATTGGGCGGGGGGTCGGGCCGGGGCTTAGCCCCGGCCCGTGGTCGTGTGTTTTTTTATATATGACCATGTCGTATGGTCTATCCATTTGCGCGCGGAGTAAACCATATAGCCCATGGATTATTGTAAATGTGTTAACATATATTGCGCGGGGTTTTTGAACCATAGCCCACGGACCTTTGTATTAAAACATGTAACCGTATTTTATATGCACGCGGTTGGCGCGGGGTTTTGTTATGAAACCCGTGGTTTATCATATGATCGGAGCGTGGGGAAAAGGAGTTCCAACGTTTATGGCAGTTTAACCACTTTTATTCATGCACGAGGTCACATGACCCATACGCCCAGGTGCTGAGGCGGTTAGGGGCTGGCGCACCCTTAACTATCCTACGGTTTGCACCATTGGCGCGGTTGCACCCGGTGCTGGGTTTTTGCGCTTAAATGAGCGTGTGAGTCAGGTTCAAAGAGGAGGGTGCGAATTGTAGAACCAGAGACAACAAGCTTGAAGAGGGAGACTTCCAGGAGGCCTAACTTCTTCGTTTTTCGACCGATTGAGGTGCCGAAAGAGCCCAGACAGGGGTTTTGGGACGCTGGGAAACCATTGGAGCAGTCGTTTTGTTAGTTTGATCATTGTAAGACATGTTTTTTGAGCATTTTTGAGAAATTAATAATAATGATCCATTGGAAGCTGGACCAGGAGATGTAGCCCATAAGAGGGGTGAACTCCTTTATCAATTGTTGTGCTTATGTGTTTATGTTCATTGATTATGTTGTTGTCTATGTGTAATTTGCATA
>ML805401.1:107707-143517 GCA_009831015.1 Picea engelmannii | reverse complement strand
CACCTCCAGCTTGAACATGTGCATAGCAAGTAATAACTTTGAATAGTATCAACCCCATTATCTTTAGGTTGTTTGGAAACACTGTAGGTAGCACACCAGTTAGCACTACGGAATGTCTCCATTCTTATTGCTGAAGGAGTTAGCTCTTTGAAAAAAAAAAAAACTCTGAACAACAAGCACTTAGAAGCTTGTATAGGTGGAAGAGGTAATATTTCAATAACAGTTGATCCTCACAAAAAGGAACCATCCTCAAAAATGGGGCTCACCTTTCACCAGCTATTCTGTTACCTTGACACTTAATTTCACACTCTTTCTTGTAGAAGGAGGATATTCATTTGGCATAGAAGACTTCTTCCTTTTAGCAATGATAGGCTTCTTCAGTGGATCTATGCTTTCCTTGACTGCTGGTGTCTCTTTCTCAATATCAGATTCAACAAATACCTGCAATTTTCTTTGAGCTACTTCATCTTGAAAATGTTGCAACTCTACATTGAGCTTCCTATTCTGAGAC
The DNA here is from genome assembly GCA_009831015.1 of Picea engelmannii. Lineage (NCBI taxonomy): Eukaryota > Viridiplantae > Streptophyta > Pinopsida > Pinales > Pinaceae > Picea > Picea engelmannii. The sequence goes on along the minus strand of ML805401.1, from coordinate 143,006 downwards.
TGAAAGCCTTTGTTATGCCTATGAAGGGGTTGGGCGTTTCTTGCTGCAAATCTTTCTAGGTCAAGGGTATGACTATAGCCATCCATGAGCTCTTTCATCTTCACTCTGTCAGACATGGCTTCTGTTTTCAACTGAGCCACCTCTTTCCTAGCATCCCTAAGTTGCTTGATTAATCTTTTGAACGTCTGCTTGTCAAGTGGAGTAGTTACATGCATAGTATCAACAGGATTTTTCTCGGTCTCTTGTTCCACCTACATAAGAATTGCCTTATCTATCTCATCAGGCTTCTTGATACCTTTGTTTTTATCTTTCTTCTTTTGCACAGGGGTTTCTTCTTTCCTTTCCACAAGCTTTCCAATGCCTTTACCTTTCTTCTTTTGTATAGGAATTTCTGGTAGGGATTGTTCCTCAACAACCTCTTTAGGAACTGATGATCTTGTGAAAGGTCTTTTACCCTTGGTATTGGCTTCTATAGGAGAAGAGGGGATGTGTAGCTTCTTCCCTTTCTTGGATGTAGTTTTGGTAGAAGAAGGAACCTCTTCTAACCCCAGTGGAGGAGGAGGTGAAAAATCTATCTGTGGGGAATGACAAGCTTCCTCCTCAGTTCCTGTGACCTTCTTGATGACCTCTGAAACTTGAACAAGAGCTCTACCCTTTCTCTTCCTTCTGGTCCCTACTTTAAAAACACTTTTGGGTGATAAAGGACTTGCATTCTATGATTGAGGAGTAGATGTTATATCCAACTTGAAGTGAGAAGCAACAACAAAATGTTCCCATGAAATCTCTTTCTTACCCAATTCCTCAAAGACTAGCATTCTAATCAATCCAGAGTGGAAGATGATAGTATCCACATACTTAGACTTGTATTTAATCTTGTATGACATCTTACCTATGCTCCTTAATAAATAGTAGGGAATATTCATTTCAATTTTACCAGTAAAATGCAGCAGAAGCCTTATATGGTACTGGTACAATGTGTTAAACCTCCCTTCACATGTAAAGTATCTCTAGATGATCTTCAATATCCTGTCAAACTGCTCAATCAATTGATTCCTTGGCACACCTTTAGAAAAATCACTGGCTTGATGTTCAGGCTTAAGGAAATCTTTGGCATAGGCTGAAGTCAAATCCATGGCTTTAAACCACTTTTCACCTGTGATAAGGATTCTTGTTGTAGCTGAAATAGAGGCCTCAGTCACCTCAAATTCTAAATCCCCTAACTTGGTTCTCCTACCATCAAAATGTAAGGAAAACTACCTTTTCACCTTAGGATTTCCCTTTTTCATATTCTGGAAGAAAGAGAGGCATCCCACTCTTTGAAAAAATTCTCTTGTCATGGGCTTTGTATCAAAACAATGCATATCCATAGGTTCAGTTATAACCACCTTGCCCCCTTTGTGTGTCTTCTTCATCTGAGGAGTCTCCATAGCTTATAATGAGAGCTTATTTTGGCTTATGGGGTGGTAATGACCAGGAGGACCTACAGTTGAGATTCAAATGGACAAAGTTTCTCCTTTAAACTAGACTGGTGCTAGTAAGCTAAGACTTGGTTATGGAAATCCCTCCCTTAGATTTGTGTGGGTATTGAAATTTTCGACAATGAAAGGGTACTCTGTAATTGGCCTTTTGAGGCTGGGTAAAAAATTCTCAATTCAAATTTCAAAAGAAGCAAGGGAGACACAGTGTGGTTAAGCAGCGCCTTTGGGTAGCGCAATGCGTATGCAGAGGATAGATTGTCTAGATGTTGTAAGCTCAATAGCTATGGTGGGTGGATGTATCATACTTTGACATCAGCAGTGAATTTAATAGGCTTGAAATGAGAGGGGACAAGGATATGATGCAAAGAAAAGTGTCTCACATCTGTGCAAGCCCGATAATCCAAACTCTGAGCGCTAATTCTCTGTGAAAAATAATGTGCAGATGAGGCAACATGGGATACCTGTGGAGTAAAAACTTGTTTGAAGCTTCAATGAGATTTCAGGATGAAGTCATAGACATCCTGACCTCCAAATATAACGTATCATCATATCTGGTCGTACTACTGTCACCTGGTCAGAACTGTGAGTTTGTGCAGTGCATCACTCTTGAGTTTTTTCAAATCACAAACCGTTATCAGGACTCATAAATATGAGATCTTGAAGCTATATTTTAACCAACTCCTAGCACTGAAAACAAGGAACATGACATCAGTCATGGTAATCATAACTCGTGGAAGAAACATGATGAATGGGAAAGGTGCTACGGAAATGTCTGATGAGTGGGAAACGCTCCAATTTAAAAAATTATTAGACAGGTAATCAAGGACAGCAAGGCATGCCCACAAGGTCATGAATGAGGAAAATGGTGTGTCACATCGGTCTAGTCGTGAGAAGGATCGATCCTAGTGAAAAATCATGAAGGGAAACAAATTTCAAGTCATGAACTAAAATGGTTCTAAGACCAAAAATCAATTGAGGATCAAAACATAAGTTATGACTCAACACTTTATTTATCTAAGGGGTCCTAACAAACATAGTTTTAAAAGGGGTGAAACTTAAAAAATTAAAATCTAAGGCTTAGAAAAGGATAAAAACAAACTAAAAACCCAAGGCAACTTAGTGTGATAACATTGGCTCTGCAGGGGATGGCATGCCCCCTGCAGGCTGCCAAGAATGAGTAGATTTAGTTTCTTATCCTAGGGATATGGGGTGAGTTATTGAAACAAAAATAAAAGAAAAATGATATTTACAATGGCATGAAAAGCCACTCAAGGCTCAATCAAAGTACTTTTTCATAAAATGCAACTTTAAAGTGTTATTAGAGAATACCTCGGAGATTTTGAAAGGACCGATCCATAAAGCTTAAAATTTACCATGTTTGCCTTTATATTGCTTCAGTGCATCCCACTTGAGCACCAGATCGCCCAGCTGAAAATCCTCTTTGTTCACTTTCTTGTCGAATGCCTGCTTGATCTTCAGTAGATGATCATATGCTTTGTCTACAAGTTTCTCCTAAGTATGTTGCACTTCAACCAGTTGTTGAATCCTTCTAATCATATGATCGGGCTCCCCTTGGTAATCTTGGAAGAATTTTTCCATAGGTAAAGCAAGTTGAGAAGGGAAAATGGCCTCAACTCCATACACCAGCTAGAAAGGGGAAAGTCTCAGGGACCTCTTTACCGTCACTCTATTAGCCCATAGAGAAAATTTGAGTTTTGAGTCCCATGCCTTTTTGTTATCCTCTAACATCTTTTTAATGATCTTTATAAGAATTTTGTTTGAGGATTTTGCAAGCCCATTTCCCTGAGGGTAGTAAGGGGTAGAGTGAATCAATATGATCCCAAACTTTTCACATACTGAATCAATGGTTCAGCCTTGAAAGATGTAGCATTATCAATGACGATTTTGTTTGGACACCCAAACCTTGCCATAATGTCTTCAAGGAAACCAATGATAACTTTGTGGGAAGCATTCCTTGTAGGAATAGATTCAATCCACTTAGTAAAGTAATTTGTAGCAGTCAATATCCATCTATTTTGGCCACTGGAAGCGAGATGAATTTCCCCAATAAAATCTAGGCCCCACTGCTAGAAAGGTCCTGAAGCCGCCACAGGATTTAATGGAAAAGACTTAAGATGCTTCTTTCTAGAGAAATTCTGACATTTATCACAGGCTCTTATATTAGCACAAACATCGGTGAACAAACTAGGCTAGAAGTACCCATCCCTGAGGATCTTGTATGTCGTGGTTCTCCAATAATGATGCCCCCAAGATAAACTGTCATGAAAATCAGACATGATCTTTTGGGCTTCTTGGGGGTCTAGGCATCTCAAAATCACTCCTAATGGATCTTTCCAATACAAAACTTTACCAACAAGGCAATATTTTATTGATTTGATTTTTAAGGCTCTCACCTTTTTCTTTTCCATACCATTTGGAGGCTATAAATTCTGCGGGAAAAATATAATTTCCTTGTACCAGTTGCAATCTGCCAATGCAAAGATGACTTGAGAACCTTTATCAGTTAATTCAACCTGTTGATTTTCTGAACATGAGTGGATGAAATTCACCCCCAATGTTGAGCAATTTGATTCAGCCAATAGCTTGGCTAAACCCTGGCCTTTAACCAATTTGGTAGGCTTAATATCCAAATAAAATTCAAGTATTTTAGCAATCCACTTGCTCCTTTTTCCGTCTATATCAGGTTGAATAAGAATTTCTTTTACAACAGCTGATGGGGCATAAGAAATGACTCTTGAATGCAAGACATAAACTCTGAAAGACTTAAGAGATTTAACCAATGCATAGGCTTGTTTATCCATGATGTCATATTTTAATTTAGCATCTCTCAATGCCCTACTGAAAAAGGAAATGGGATGCTCTAAGCCTTCAGCATTCTTCTGCAATAAAATTGTTGCTATTGTATCAAAAGAGGCAAAAGAAAAATTAAGAAAGTCCTTGGAGTAGTCTGGGCTGATACGAATCGGGGCTTCAGTCAAGGATTTCTTTATATGATCAAAAGAATCATGGGACTCAGGATTCCATTTGATTTAACTACCCTTCCTCAGCATGGCTGTGATATACTTAACCAACTCAGCAAAATTTGACACAAATCTTCTCAAAAAATTATTTTTTCCCAGAAAAGATTGAACCTCTCTTTTGGATCCAGGAAGTGATAATGTTTGTATAGCTTCAACCCTATTGGAATAAATCTGTACCCCTTCAGTTGACACAATATATCCCAATATTTTTCCTTCTTTCATGGTGAACAATTACTTTTTCGGATACAAAGAGAGACCAAATTTTCTGCATTTCAAGAAAACCTTTCTTAAATGATCACAGTGTTCTTTATCAGACTGAGAGAAAATTGTTATGTCATCTAAATAGATAACAACAAACTTTTCCTTCTCTCCAATAAATGCTATGTCCATAGCTCGCTGAAAATTTGCCCCTGCGTTCATCAAACCAAAGGGCATCTTGGCATACATAAATGTACCCCAAAGAGTGGTAAAGGTCATCTTCTCCCTATCTTCTGGAAAAACAGAGACCTAATTGTACCTGGAAAAACCATCAACCATGGACATCCTGGATGCTCCTGTCATCCTCTATAATATGTGCTCCATCTTGGGAAAAGGGCAATTATCCTTTTTTGAGCTTCTGTTCAGATTTCGGAAATCAACGCAAAGTCTGATTTCTCCATTATTTTTTGTTTACTGGGACCAAATTGGCCACCCATTCAGAATACCTCAAAGGAATGATAATTTTTTCATCTAAAATCTTTTTTACCACTTTCTCCATGACAGGCAGTAACATAGGATTAATTCGCCTAAATTTTTGCCTGAAGGGTTTGGTTTCTTCTTTTAATGGAATCTTGTGCTCTATAATGCTTGTGTCATAAGTTCTGAGATCTTCATAAGTCCAAGTGAATACATCAGCAAATTCCTTCAACAACTTAGTATATTCTTCCCTCTACTCTTCTGATAGGCTGCTTGACAATTTGACATATTTCGGATTTTGGTCAGTGCCCAAATTGCACTCAGTTATATCAACATCATCAATGGATACCTTCCCTTTCACTTCCCAATCGTTCCCGTCAAATAATCTTTCCAAAGGAACTAGTTCTTTTGGAATATGATTTCTAGGTAATTGCACAATATGATGATTAGCAATTTTATTGAGGAAAACATCAGCATGAGGAGTAATTTCTGAATCATGATCCTGATCAATGTGTAATGGAGAAAACTCATCAACAGTCTCGAGGAAATTTTTAAGTTCTAAATCATCTTCGAACACCTTCCAATATTTTACATTGTCTGGTATAGAAGGCTTGAACTTGACTTCTACATCATACTTGATTTTAGGTGGTATAGGAATTCTGAAGTTGCTTGTTGATACAGCCAAAGAATTAGCCATGGTATTCTCTTCTCTAGGAATAAATGAAATGTTAAAAGCTAAGAAAAAACTATCTACTAAGTCCCACACTTCATTTCTGTAAGATCTAAGCCTAGGGTGTTTTGTTTGATAAAGATTTTTAGTCTGATGGACTATTAATTTAGCATCCCCAAATATTGATATCTCTTCTATCCTCATGTCTTTAGTAGCCCTCAATCCCAATACAAGAGCTTCATACTTTGCCACATTATTAGTAGTTTCAAATTCCAGTTTATATGACAAATATATAGTCTCTTGAGTTGGTGAGACAAAGACCACCCCAGCACCAGCACCTTCCTTAGAAGAGGCTCCATTAAAGAACATCTTTCAGACAGAACTAGTTAGAGGAGGCTCCTCACAAAAGGTAACGGATTGTTTTCTGATTTCAAGAGGGACTTCAGGAGCGTCAGTGAGCTGCAAAATGTTAGATCCCATATATGTATCAAAAGCAAAAAAATGGTGATTTGTGGGGTTTTCTTCATCACTAATGATGTAATCCAATTGAGCTTCCCTGTAAAGTCTTCTATGATCTCCCCAAAAACAAGAATAGTATCATAAGAGAGATCCATCTGCAAGGTTCCCCCAAGTCTTTTTATCCAATACCTTGACAAGAGAATTTCGAACCTTGGGGGAACATCATCCACCACGATATCCATGAGTATACTTTTCATGGGCAGCTGAAATAGAGTCACAACCAAATCCTTAATGACTCCAAGACACTTCACTTTCCTGGAATCAAAAAAATATAAGTCATGGTAAGTCTTTGTGATTTCTAACCCAAGTTCATCCATAATATATTTTGGCATGAGAATGTGGGATGCCCCTAAATCCATCAAACAATTATGCAGCACCTTATCATGAATACTTCAGTGACGTATAGAAAGGAGGGGATGAATCGTCTCATTTTCTATCAACAGACCCAAAATCACTGTTGGATTTTCATCTTGCAAATTTACTGAATCCGTGGCACTTGGAGAGGCTTCGGGCTGTAACATTTTGGACAAATATTTTTTAAATTCTTCATTTTTTATCAATTCCAAAAAAGGTACAAGGATCTTTATTTTTTGGATCTCATTCTCAAAATTGAAGGAAGAAGAAGGCTTCAAGATCTCTTTGGTTTCAGGAATAGGATTTCTGATCAGAACTTGTGGGCTTTGAGAGTCTTTCTCCTTACTTCTCACTGTCACAGCCTTGGCAGAATCTTCTTTTTGGTAGGCTGATTAGGGGCATCAGTTTTTTCTTCTTTCTTCTTAGATCTCATATTATATCTATTAGTATTTTCTTTTTCTTTATCTCCCTTACTTAATTCATTTATTTGAATATCCATCAAATATTTCTCATAAGAGGATTGAGTCAAGTGTGGGGATGGGGATGTGTCACCTAAGCAGTGAATCTTAGGATCAGCTTCTAGCTCCTCTTCTTCTTCATCAGCAACCAAATTGTTTTGCAAAGGAGCTTGTACCCTCTGATCATATCTCTCTTTGTTTCTAGGATCTCTGGGAAAGATTTGGGGAGCATTATTTGGCCTCCTGAAGTTACCTATGTTATCAGTGTTTTGGGTATTTCTGTAAGTCTTTTTTCCATCCAGATTTAATTTATCTATCTCAGTGGAAAGGTATTTTACTAATTTGGTAAGCTCCTCCACTTGAGAATGGAAAGTATGGGAGTTAGAATTTGAGGCTTCAATTCTTCTTTTTCTTCTATCCCTATCAAACTTTACTATGAGTTTATCAGATGCCACTATGTTGGATTCTACCTCTAAGGCTGCATCTTGCATATGAACTAAGGAGGTTGATCTTCTTTCTCTTAGTAGAAGGCAGAAATTAGGGTCAAAGGCACTGGCATAAGTAATTTTTGCAGAGGTTTCAGTGGGTTTCATCTCATCAGGAATCTTATTATACATTTTGTTAAATATTTTAGAAAAATTAGAGAAAGACTCTCCTTCTTTCCTTTTTAGGGATCTGAATTCGGTGATGTAGTACAAAAAGTCCTTTTTGTCCCCCCAATGCCTCAAGAAGGCTTCATCTAATGCTTTAATACCAGTAATGGATCTAGGGGCCAGACCCCTAAACCACTTCCTAGCCTCACCAAAAAGGCTTTGGACAAAAACCCTCATCCACACATCCTCATTTTCAATGTTTTGATTATCTGCATAGTTGTAGAAAGCAACAAGATGTTCCTCAGTTGTTATATCTTCTTCTCCCATAAACTTGGGCATGTATTTCAAATAATCTCCAGGAGGGAGAGCATTCAATGGTTGAGGTAAGACTAGAGGAGCGTATATTGCAGCCACTATGGTATCCATCCTATTTGCAGGGGGGTTAACAACTGCCATTTGATTTTAGACTCTTGGTGAACAAGAAGGAGAAGGAGACTTGACTGTGTGAAGATTAGGAGAAGAAGGAAAGTATGAAGGGGGGGTTTCAGTTTTCACAGTAGAGGGCTGAGTCTTGGAAGAATATGGTAAATTATGTGAAGGGGACACAGTTTCCACTTCTTTGGTAGAAAAATTTTTAACAAAAAGTGGTGTAGGAAAACCTAAAGTAGGGAAATATTCAAAACTATCAAGACTGAAACACCTTTCAATATCAAGGGAAGAAAAAATGTCAATGTTTTCTTCTTTCAAATTAGTTTCAAAGGAAGAGTATTCAATAGGAAATGCTTCAAAATCAATATTCTTAGATACTTCAACATAAGGTAAAGAAAGCTTACTTGATATAGCAACTGGAGTATCAAGAGTAGAATTAGGAAACTAACCAGAAGCACTTGTAGCAACAACAAAAAAATGTTTTTGGGAAGCTTTTCCCTTCTTGATTATTTTATCTGGGTCAGCCTCATATGGAACCAAAGGTAGTTGTGGATTTGATCTCGTATGTCTGCCTTTAGGTGCCAGAGATTAAACAATGGAGTCTCTAGGTGCAAGCTGCAATCTTCAAGATACTAAGTTCTAATGCACCTTTAGGACTAGTATGCTATGTCGTTTAATCCGAGGGAAAAGTCTTCAAATCATTCCCTGGAAGAGGTGCCAAGAATGTTAGCACTAGGAATCACCTTCATATTGAATGGAAGTCAAGCCCAATACCCATCAGGTTATATGTGAATGCAAGAGTGTTTTAAAGGGTCAAATGGAAAAGACTCAAAATGATAATGTTCCAACTCAGAAAACAAGGTTAGCATTCACCATCAATCAAGTTCTTGGCTAAATTCAATCAATAATTGGTAGTGAGTATGAATAGAGGGAAGACTTCAATGAGTGGAATGTAGGGGCTTCTGTAAACATTAGGTCTACAAAAAGCCTCAGGAAGAAATATTCTTAACACAAGATCTTCTTGAGTTCAAAAACTAAACAAGCTAAATCAACATCATGATAATATAATGATCAAACCTCCATCATAATATCACCACAACCATTTAGGTGAATCATTCAAAGCATGAATATTTAGCATCATAAGAAAATAAGTTGAAAGAGAAGTTGATTTCTATTAACCAAAATGTCTTAAATCCAGTACATAGCCAGTTCACAGTATCTTCATCAAAATATTGTAGTATTAGGGAGCCTTTCTCAACCATCCGAACCTACTAAAGAATTTCATCTATCTATTTATAACAAAAGGGAGGCAATAGCTGGAGGTATGAGTTGGCTTCCTTCCCTTGAAAATCTCTAAGAATTTATTTCATCTAACAACTTGACTAACAACCTATGCTATAAAATAGGAAAATGTTGGTGCCTAATCCAACCAATCATCAAACTAACTTTATTTCCCTTTGATGCACAACTCCTTGTTTGCCATGTGTCCTTCAACAGCATGTGGTTTTCATCATGATGCCAGTTGTTGTTTCTGCAATCTTTTCCATCATTAGCTATCCAAAAATTTGTTAGCTTGACCCTCCTGGATCCCTGGTGTCTGTTGGTAGCTTCTTTGGGTAGCATTATGGGTAGCGCACTTCAAAATTGGACAAGTAGAAAAGGTAGCGCCAAACCTTCCTATCCCCTGTGAAAACTTTGGCCTCTGCAAGATATTAGGTAGCGAATTAAGGTATCTCCACTATGAGTCTCTATGCAAATTTAGGTAGCGTCGTCAAAATGCAACACCTCCAACTTGAACATGTGCATAGAAAGTAATAAATTTGAATAGTATCAACCCCATTATCTTTAGGTGGTTTGGCAGCACTATAGGTAGCACACCAGTGAAACACAAAAATAGACCATCTTGTAGCGACATAGTGCTACAAAATGTCTACATTCTTACTACTGAAGGAGTTAGCTCTTTACAAAAAACCCAAAACTCTGAACAACAAGAACTTAGAAGCATGTATAGGTGGAAGAGGTAATATTTCAATAAAATTTCATCCTCACAAAAAGGAACCGTCCTAAAAAATGGGGCTCACCTTTCACCAGCAATTTCATTACCTTAACACTTAATCTCACACTCTTTCTTGTAGAAGGAGGATCTTTATTTGGCACAACAGACATCTTCCTTTCAACAATGACATGCTTCTTCAGTGGAGCTATGCTTTCCTTGAATATTGGTGTCTCTTTATCAATAACAACTTCAACCAATACCTGCAAGTGTCTTTGAGCTACTTCATCTTGAAAATGTTGCAACTTTGCCTTGAGCTTCCTGTTCTGAGACTGAAAGCCTCTGTTCTACCTATAAAGGTTTTGGAATTACCTATGAAGGGGAAGGGCCTTTCTTACTGCAAACCTTGCTAGGTCAAGGGTATGACTATAGCCATCCATGAGCTCTTTCATCTTCACTCTGTCATACATGGCTTTTGTTTTCAACTGAGCCACCTCTTTCCTAGCATCCCTAAGTTGCCTGATTAATATTTTGAATGTCTGGTTGTCAGGTGGAGTAGTTACATGCACAATATAAACAGGCTTTTTCTCGGTCTCCTCTTCCACCTGCATAGGAATTGTTGTGTCTGTCTCATCAGGCTTCTTGATACCTTTTATTTTATCTTTCTTATTTTGCACATGATTTTCTTCTTTCCTTTCCACGAGCTTTCTAATGCCTTTACCCTTCTTCTTTTGTACAGGGATTTCTGGTAGGGACTATTCCTCAACAACCTCTTTAGGAACTCATGATCTTGTGAAAGGTCTTCTTCCCTTGGTATTGGTTGTTTTAGGAGAAGAGGGGAAGTGTAGCTTCTTCCCTTTCTTAGCTACAGTTTTGGTAGAAGAAGGAACCTCTTCTAACCCTGGTGGAGGAGGAGGTGAAAAATCTCTCTGTGGGGAATGACAAGCTTCTTCCTCAGTTCATGTGACCTTCTTGATGACCTATGAAACTTGAACAGGAGCTCTACCCTTTCTCTTCCTATTGGTCCCTACTTTAACAACATTGGTGGGTGATAAAGGACTTGCATTCTATGATTGAGGAGTAGATGTTATATCCAACTTGAAGTGAGAAGCAACAACAAAATGTTCCCATGAAATCTCTTTATTACCCAATTTCTCAGAGACTAGCATTCTAATCAATCTAGAGTGGAAGATGCTAGTATCCACATCCTTAGACTTATATTGAATCATGTCTGACATCTTACCTATGCTCCTTAACAAATAGTAGGGAATATACATTTCAATTTTACCAGTAAAATGCAGCAGAAGCCTTATATGGTACTAGTAAAATGTGTTAAACCTCCCTTCACATGTAAAGTATCTTTGGATGATCTTCAATATCCTATCAAACTAATCAATCAATTGATTCCTTTTCACACCTTTAGACAAATCACTGGCTTGGTGTTCAGGCTTAAGGAAATCTTTGGCATAGGATGAACTCAAAGCCATGGCTTTAAACCACTTTTCACCTGTGATAGGGATTACTTTTGCAGCTGAAATAGAGGCCTCGGTCACCTCAAATTCTAAATCCCCTACCTTGGTTCTCCTGTAATCAAAATGTAAGTAAAACTACCTTGTCACCTCAGGATGGCCCTTTTGCATATTCTGGAAGAAAGAGAGCCATCCCACTCTTTGAAAAACCTCTCTTGCCATGGGCTCTAAATCAAAATGATGCATATCCACACGTTCATTTCTAACCACCTTGCCCCTTTTGTGTGTCTTATTCATATGAGGAGTCTCCATAGCTTAGAATGAGAGATTCTTGTGTATTATGGGGTAGTAATGGCCAAGAATACCTACAATCGAGCTTCAAATGGACAAAGTTGCTCCTTTAAACCAGACTAGTGCTAGTAAGCTAAGACTTGGATATGGAAATCCCTCCCTTAGATTTGTGCAGGTATTGAAATTTCAGATAGTGAGAGGGTACTCTATAATTGTCCCTTTGAAGTTGGGTAAAACACGCTCAATTCAAATGTCAAAAGAAGCAGGGGAGACATAGTGTGGTTAAGCAGTGCCTTTGGGAAGCGCAATGCGTATGCAGAGGATAGACTATCTAGATGTTGTAAGGCCAATAGCTATGGTAGGTGGATGTATCAGAATTTCACATGAGCAGTGAATTTCATAGATTTGAAATGAAAGGAGACAAGGATATGATGCGAAGAAAAGTCTCTCACATCTATGCAAGCCCGATAATCCAAACTCTGAGCGCTAATTCTCTATGAAACTTAATGTGCAGATGAGGAAACATGGGATAATTGTGGAGTAAACACTTGTTTGAAGCATTAGTGATATTTTAGGATGAAGTCACGGATATCTCGGCCTCTGAATCTAACTCAGCATCATATCTGGTCGCACTGTTGTCGCCTAGTCAGAATTGTGAGTTTGTGCAACGCAACACTCTTGAGTTTTTTCAAAATCACAAATTGTTATCAGGGCTCGTAAATACGAGATATTGAAGGTATATTTTAACCAACTCCTGGCGCTGAAAACAATGAACATGACATCAGTCGTGGTAATCATAACTCATGGTGGAAACATGATGAATGGGAAAGGCGCTACGGAAACGCCTTATGAGTGGGCAGCGCTCCAATTTAAAAAATGTTTCGATAGGTAAGAAAGGATAGAAAGGCATTCCCACAAGGTCATGAATGAGGAAAATGGTGTGTCACATCGGTCTAGTCGTGAGAAGGATCGATCCTAGTGACAAATGATGAAGGGGACCAAATTTTAAGTCATGAACTAAAATGGTTCTAAGACCAAAAATCAATTGAGGATCAAAACATAAGTTATGACTCGACACTTTATTTATCTAAGGGTCCTAATAAACATAATTTTAAAAGGGGTGAATCTTAAAAAATTAAAATCTAAGGCTTAGAAAAGGATAAAAACAAACTAAAAACCCAAGGCAACTTAGTGTGATAACAGGTTGCATACACATCCATGGCCTCCATGACAGGTCTCTCCATGCAGTAGAAGCAAGTGGATAAGGTTGTGGTAGAATACAAATGCATATTCTCCTCAACCAATGGGGTACCTATGCACTATCAGGTCAAGCAATCAATCGATCTAACCCCCAGTGCATCACTACCGAATGGGCCATTCTATCACCGCTCTTTGTCAAAAAATGAGGAAATCAAGCACCATATCCAAGAACTTATCAAAAAGGGGCACATCCACCAAATATCATCACCTTATGGAATGTCAATCATGATTTTTCATAAGAAAGGTGGATCATGGATACTCTATATTGATTACTAGGCCCTAAATAAAATCACAGTCAGGAACCGATACCCAATTCCCTGAATTGACGATCTCCTTGACCATATCAACGAGGCCAAATACTTCAGTAAGATCGATCTAAAATCTGACTACCACCAAGTTGCTATAGATCAGACAGATGTATAGAAGACTTCCTTCAAGTCCAAAGAAGGTCTTTGTGAATGGTTGGTCATGCCCTTTGGCTTAACAAATTCCTCAGAAACTTTCATGAGGATGATGGAAGATATTTTTCCTCCTTTCACCAATTATTTTGTGGTAGTGTTTTTGTATGACATCCTCATCTTCAGCAAGAATTGGGTGGAACACTTGCAACACATTCAGCAGGTTCTACACACTCTACGGAAACACAAGCTATATGCAAATGTGGAAAAAATCTCCTTCGACATGAACAGGGTCCAGTACCTAGGATACATTGTTAATTAGCATGGGGTACATGTCGATCCAACTAAAATCCAAGACATCTGTGACTGGCAAACCTCGAACACACTCACTGATCTCTAAAGCTTCTTAGGCCTTGTCAATTTCTATTGCAGATTCATGTTAGGATTCTCCCACATTGCATGGGACCTTAGCCAAGTGACCAGGGGCGGTGGAAAGGAAATATTTGTGTGGGGACAGTCGCAACAAAAATATTTCGGTGATTTGAAGTAGCACTTGTGCTCAACCCCATTGCTCTCATTACCCAACCTGCAACATTCGTTTGAGATTGAGATAGATATTTCAGACTATGTTGTGGGCGCAGTTCTCACTCATCATGGATATCCTATGACCTATCATAGTGATACACTATCATATATGGTCCATAAGTACCACACTTACGACAAAGAAATGCACTCCATTGTACAATAATGCTGCCAATGGAGGCATTACATTCTCGAGAAGGAGACAGTCATCCACACTGATCATAATCCTCTGCAGTTCATGCAAACACAAGGAAAATTGCAGAATGACCGCCATCATAAGTGATCCACATACTTGTAGTAATTCCATATTAACATCAAGTATAAGACAAGGAGCACCAACTGCGTCGTTGATTTCCTCAACCTAAATCTAGTTGCCACACTAACCATGGTGCTACACTTCTACATACATGATACCTCCATATGGCCCCAACTCTCTAAGTGAGATCCTGACTTCATTACTACCTACCCGATACTTGGCACAAACACAGTTGTCACTGATTTTCATCTGCATGACAGGTTATTGTGCCATCTGGGACATCTATGTGTTCCATCATGCGAGCACGGGAAGATGATTTTGGAAGCTCACTATAGTCGGGTGGAAGGAAACTTCAACGTAGAGAAGACAGTGGCAGTGTTGCGGCAACATTTCTATTGGTCAAAAATATGACATGATGTCAACAAGTGTATCAGGTCTTGCACGGCCTACGCTATTTCGAAACCATCCATTAAGAAACAAGGCATGTACACCCCTATTTCTACTCCTGAGAGGCCCTAGGAATCCATCTCGATGGACTACATGTCATGCCTTCCTTCAAGTAAGCAGGAAAATGGTTGTGCTTTCGTGCTTTTTGATCGATTTTCCAAGATGGCGATTATGGTCACCTGCAATAAGAGAATCACAACAGATGCCACTTCCAAGATCTTCTTCRAATGAGCGTGGGTAAAYTTTGGGATACCACAAACCATCATCTCTGATTAGCAGAGTTAKTTCCTCAACACATTCTGGTCAAGCCTCTAGTCACGACTGGACACCAACCTCACCAAATCCACAACCTTCCACCCCCATACGGCTGGTCAAACCAAGGTCATCAACAGGATGATCGTGCATATTTTGYRCATGTACAATTCCAAGCATCCCCACACATGGGATGAGAATATTCCTTATGTTCAGCATAGTTACAACAAAGCCAAACATATCTCAACCTCCCACATCCCCTTTCAGGTGGGGTTGGGATTTCGACCATCGGGTCCCATGGATGTTGCACTACCCCTTGCATCCACACAAGAAGAATCATCCCATGCACAAACCGAAGCTACCAAAGCCACCTAATACATTGAATGAATCTAACACATCTTCCAACATGTTCAGTAGTTTTACAGAAGTCCAATTCCAAGTACAAGCAGTGCCATGATCAACATCTGGTGCCACACAAGTTTCAGGTGGGAGATAAAGTTTGGTTTAAATTGCAGAAAGAACGCCTTACAAGACCCCATTGGAAGCTTCGTTCACTCTTATATGGACCTTATACCATCACCAAGGTTGTGGCTGACAATGATTTTGAGCTCAACATTCCCCCCTTCCTTGGCGTGCAACCATTTTTTAATGTGTATCTCATTCAACCATACTTTCCACCATTATTGGAAACCTCAGAGGTAGCAAAACAATTGACACCGATAGAGATCAACCCTGTCTGCATGGAAAATGCATCCACTGATGATATCATGGAAAAAAAATTCAAGGGAACTCTCCAGTAGAAGTTTCAGCTTTATCACGTTGTAAAAGCAGGGAAGCTCCTACACTAAGGAAAGTGGCTCACCCGGGGCCAAATTCAGTAGAAATTTCCTCAACTGATGGGGGAAATCAACGCAATGGAGACCATTGGTTCCTAAGGGGGGAGGATTGATCCAGGTGGATATTGGTGTCCATCCACCTCTTCCAAATGTCTCACACACATATTTCTTCTTGGCAGTTTCAATTTTTATCTTGGCGGTTTTTTTATAGCTTTTCGGGTCCTAAAATTTCGGGGTCGTTTTGAGGCCCTAAAAAAAAAATTTGGTACCACTATAGTCACATTGTTTCATAATTAGATTTTGATGGCATAATGTGTAGTCCTTGGATAGACCTTTCCATTTGGCTATCGTGCGCCTAAAACAAAGATCGTATGCAAAACTTATGACTCTGGGAAGTTGATGTACCAGCTTACCCCAACAGGGCCACATAACTTTTGGCACTTCATCTCCTAGGGTTAGGTTTTTGGATGTCTATGGTTTGGGAATTCATGTTTGACGTAAAATGATTTTGGAGCCTCATTTTACTCATATTCTTGCAAATGAGCATAGTCATCACATCTCTTCTCATAGATAATCTACCACCATTCTAGCAAAGCTTGTTTCAGTCTGCATTTTACAATTTCAACATATTTCTTATTTAATAGAAGTCAATTTTTACTCTATCTCTCTTATTATTCATGATGTATCTGCATTAATATTATAGATCTGTTTTTTCATTTCATTCTTCTCATAAATCCAGATCAAACTACCATGCCTTGAAATAGGAGATATATAGGGATTGTCGGCCTTCATTGGATTCCTATACATAGGATTTACATTGATTTATTTTCCCTTTCTGTAATATGATAGAACTTCATTCTTTTCAAGAATTATAGGTTGTTTCTTAGCTTACAGACTGAATTCCCTTTCTCAAGAATTCCTTTGCAATGAATACATAAATTATTATGTGTTATCCCCAATTTCTAGGGATAAATAAGGACATGGTGTCTCAAGGCCCTTAGGTTGCAAACACAGAGTACCAAGAGATAGATGATTGACAACGTCCACATGCACAGACAGAGACCTGCTTCACCACCACATTTATTGGATTCATGATGATGGCATCAAACACATCAACTTCCTTCCGGAAGATTATGGGTCTTGCTCCATGAGGTACAATTCAGGTATTGTGGTAAGTGTCACTTTAATATTTGAGGCATTTGAGTATGTTTCATTTAAAGATGATTTCAAATATAGAACATCTTCTTGGAAATTATTCCCTTTTCCTTGTTTCACCTTGGTGTTTTACATTGCGCCCTAGTAAGTGGTCACCCTTAGGAATGGATTTTCTACTAGAAGGTCTCCTCAATGAGTCTTCGTACCATTCTCGATAATTCTTATCATTTTCCACACTTCACCATTTTCATCTCCTTGTCTTTTGGGATTTTCAGGTGTACTGACCCAAGAAGGGATTGTGCCTATTTTCATGGGAAGAAGGGACTGAAGGCCCAAAGGTTTATAGCTGGAAAAAGATAAAAGACATTCATAACATTCTAGATGCTCACCTATGGATCTTGAGGACAATGAAATGTCTCTCATAAGAAACTAATGGGACCTGTGAAAAATAACAATATAAAAATGCCAACCAAGGTAGATCTTGTGAGGGAAATGTTTTTCATGCTTAGGTAGAAATCCCACACATTTTCTTCAACTTGGGGAAGCATAGTGTGACCAGGGTAGAGTCAACATGGGAAATTCCTTTCATGCTTAGGTAGAAGTCCCACCTTGGCTTCAATGTGGAAACATTTTAAATAATCAATGGAAATACATGGGCTTGGAAAAAGGATGCATTGAAAATGAAGGTCCATCACACCCTCTATAGAGGCACCTATAAATGAGACAATAAAACCCTTGTATGTCATGAACCCCATGCCCAAATGTCTTACCCCATCCAAATTACCTTCTCCACATGACTTAGAGAGGTTTCCACCTAGGAAACACTCCATGACTTAAGGAATGATTCACCGAAAAGGTCACCCTCTCAACCTTCCCATACCTAAACTTTGAAAATTGCATAGGTCTTTCAACACTTGTTTAATTTGATGAGGTAGTTTTTGATGTACATGCTTAGATGGATCTTATATTAAAAGTGATTTTACTTGTTTTGATTATTTCACTTGATATCCTTGGAGGGCACACTTGTATGTCTTTGCAGGACCTTGTTGGTGGAAGTTTTGGAGGAACAAACCCACCTTGGGCCTTCATTAGGGCAGGAAGCCCATCGGTTGGATTCCATGGCCCAGACCTTGGGGAAATACAGAAGATGAAAATTTCCTTTGGAGGAAAAGGAAGAGACCTTGGAGGACCTCACATATCCCTTACAATCCCAGCGATTTTCCCTTGGAGGCTAAAACGTCATCTTGGAGGGCTTGATGTCACCCTGGGGCTAGGTTTTTGGTGTTGATGGTGATGTTTTATGGAGACTTGGAATTGTTGGATGAGGAGGATGCCTTGCACCCTAGAGATAATCCTAGTGCATGAGAGGGATGCCTTAGGAGTCCCAACGACTTCCTCTCTCTTTCTCAATGACTTGCTAAAGTGACCAAGACGTCACCCTAGAAGGGGTTGATGTCATGTTTTAGGGTTTTCTTCATGTGAAAATTAAATTTATTTTTTAAAGGGGAAAAGTAAAGGAGGCTGGCCTCCTTACTTTTTGGTTTACCCTAACTAAATGTGGACAAAATATTTTTATAGGTTTGTATAAATAATAATCGCTTTAATTTCATTTTAACATAACTCTCTCACATGAGAAGACTACTTGGCTGAAATTTTCGCCTTACTTGGGAAATTTGTATTATCTCTCTCTTGTGCAACTATCTCTTGGTTTTTTTCTCTTGGTATTTTGGAGTGAAGTGGAATGATACCACTTGAAGGCCTTCTCTCTTGCTATGGTGATGAAATTTCTTGGTAACTAGGGTTTTGTCTTGCATGCTCTTGAAATTGGTAAGAAAAATCTGCAAATTTGTTAGTTCTTCTTTCTTGCTCCATGGTCGTTATTGGCTAGATCCTTGGAGGAATATAAGGGCATATACCCTCCACCAAGTTTTATCATTATGGTTTGCTGAAAAATATATTGCAAAGGTTGCCAGGAGGAGTAAAAGGGATTACACCCTCCTAGATCTACCTTGTTAGGGTTACTTGCTCAAGGGAGTAAAAGGGCTTACACCCTTGAGAGGTAGTAGACCTAAACTAATTCAAGAATACTCCAAAACCCATTTTACAAGGGACTAATCTAATTTTGCATTGGAGAAATAAATTATGTGCATTGGTACATATGATTTAGATAGATATTGAAATTTTCTAAGTTGAAATCTTTTCTTGGTGCCCTAGGCTTCCTTGGGCCACCAAGGCGTCTTCTTTATCCTAGTGACTCTCTTGTTATCCTTAATAAAAAGATACAGCCATAATGGTTGCAAGAAAACATACTCTATCTTTTACTTTAACTTTATTTTTCAACCGTGGAAATTTGCTTGGAAGCCATTATTATTATTCTATTGCTTATTGGCTAACTTTTTGTTGGTTTATTTGCTAATTTTCATGGTTGAAAATTGTTGTTGTAGATAATATTTGATAAATCCACTTGGTTGTTACAATAATCCTTTGAAAACCCTATCTAGTAGCCTTCTTTCACCATCAAAGTTTGTGCTTGAATATTGGAAAGTTATCTTCTGATTTAGTGCTTCGTTGTACAATACTTACTCAATAATTTCGATGGTTATTTTTGGAGTAAATAGTTAATTTCATTTATGATGTATATATTTTTTTACTATTGTAATTTAGGATAGCAAGATTCACTTGCTTGTCCATTGTAATATTGGGCTTGTATACTTGTTTTTCTCTTGTCGTGGGTAGGTACAATTCTCTTCTACATGCACTCAAGCATTTGGAAACCATTGACCATCACTAAGACTTATTTCCTAGACATATTATACTTCTTAGCTTGACCTATAGGGGCATCATCATCCATTACTCCACTTTCTATCTCATTTCCCCTTAGGGTCACCCGAGATACCCCCCTTGTGTAGGATTTGACCTTCACTAAAGTGAGGGGAGTACTTACCTAAGGTGACATTGGGTAGGTATTCTCATAGTTCTCTCCATATTGTAGATTGGGTCAGTCTTTTCCCAACCTAAAATTAGTGCGATAACATTTTAGCGTCATTTTTGGGGATGATTTTGAATCCTCTTTCATTCCCTAACAACATCTTGAAAATATTTGATCCCAAATCCTTTACCCCTAGATTTCCTGGTGACTCCACTTGAGGTAAGTTCCATTTACCTTTCCCTTCTTGATGAGTTGAATCTCATCTGGTGACTCCACCATCCTAGAATCCTTCATCCCAGAAAAACCTTCCCCTTGTGAGATTCAAACCTTCCAAAACTTACCAATGAAGGCCTCTGCTCCACTCCCCCATTGTCAAACAAATTTTTCATGATAATCTCCCATATGCACCAATGGAGCATCCTTGGGAAAAGGACCTATATAATCCCTTGAACATGGAATCCATCGTTGGATTTCTTAATACAATTCCTAAAGAGCTCAACAAATGGTTGCCAAATTTTTATGGAAACAATGTAATCATCACATAATAACATCTACATGTCGTTGGTCGAGACATGCAAAATGAAGGAGTAGAACATGAAGATGTTGCAATGAAGTTACTAGCAACATCTCTCACTGGATATGCCCAAAGGTGGTTTGACAACTTACCAAATAATCACCTTACCACTTATGAATACTTTGCAAATTTGTTCAGAATCAGGTGGTCACTGAAGAAAGATAGTGCTATGCTAATGAATCAGTTCAACCAAATAAAGAAAAAGGAGAATGAGATTGTTAGTGATTTTGATACCAAATTTGATAAACTGCACAGCCAAATCCCACAGGATTTTCACCCTTCCACAACAACTACTCCTCTCCTTTATGTCAATTCCTTTGAAGGGAAAATTGGTTTTATCCTAAGGGACAAGAAACCCTACACCTTGGAAAAATCCAAAGAGTACAGTGCAGACATTGAGAAGAATAGTTTGTTCTCCAAGTTCAATCATTTTTAGTATCCTTGTGCCAATGCTAAACCAAAGGAAAAAAAAAACTACAAACAATGAACCGGATCCAAATGCACTCATAGCTCATAAGATTGATCAGATGAATACTTAGTTTTTCCAGACTCAAAATCAAGTTATGAGTTGGTTGACAACTTTAGAAAGAAATCAACCTACTCCCAAACATCCATTTTTTAGAAAAGAACCCACATGTTGGAAGGAAAATCCTCAACAAGAGGCAAAGGCTCCTGACACACTGAACCATGTTGGGATGGTAAACTTGGAGGAATTACCATGGTGCTCTCCTTGCCAAGAACCTCACCCAGAGGAAGAGTGTCCAATATGAAAAGAATAATCTCATAACAGTATCAATTTCATGAACACAATCTTTGTCTTTCGGGATGATGATGATGATAGACCTGCATCTATTGCACAGGAACATATTTATGAAGCCCAAAGAAAGGGAGACATAGAAGGTCAGCTCAAGTTTCTTAATCAATTGACTAAAGAGCATAAGAAATAATTAAATAAGAGTGAGATCTTGACTTATGCAAGAAAGAATAAGATTCATATCTTGCCTCAACAGACTTCAGAGAAGCAAAATTCATCTTAGCAAATACAACCAACTTTGACTCAGTAAAATAAAACCACTCCCCATCCAATGAAGAAGGTGGTCCTACCAGCCCCACCTCCAATTCAATAACTTCTTCCAAAACCAACACGGGCAGAAGAGATTCAGTTGAATATACATGTCCCGACCATGATTGGGAAAATGAATATGACAGTCCCAGTGACAGAAATTTGAAAAATCCCTTCCATCAGAAGAGAAGTGTTGAATTTGTTGAAAGTGCCATCCTAGGTATAATATCCTTAGATAATATTGAACACCATGTACCTTGGATGGAAAAACGATCTTAACCCTCCCTTCTCCCTTTCTTTGGGGATGGATAATATTGTATTACAAAATTGCATGCTATATTCTAGGGCCTTAGCAAATGTGATTTCCTTA
The DNA here is from genome assembly GCA_009831015.1 of Picea engelmannii. Lineage (NCBI taxonomy): Eukaryota > Viridiplantae > Streptophyta > Pinopsida > Pinales > Pinaceae > Picea > Picea engelmannii. The sequence goes on along the minus strand of ML805401.1, from coordinate 120,914 downwards.
AAGGTTATGAAGCAGCTTGGCCTGAAGACAAGTAGACCCTATGGAAATGTCTCTAACATCAATTCCAAGAAGTTCAAGGTTTATGGTCTTATAGAAGATGTGGATTTCTATCTAGTGGATTTTCCTCACATTAGTATCCTCATGAATATAGTGGTGATTTATGTTCCAGACGCTTGGGGAATGCTATTATCAAGGAGTTGGGCCACCAGCCTTGGAGGATTCCTTAGCATGGACCTCACTCATTCTTATATCCCCATGGAGGATGGTACCTTTAAAGTTCTTTACAGCCTACGATTGACCAAGGAACATGTGATAAAGGGGGACAATCCTAACCACATCAATGAGAAAGAATTTGATGAAGGTCCATTTCCCATTGAATATGACCCCCGTGATATAGCTTTCATACAGGAGGATTATATAGATACACTGCTTCCAAGAACTCGGGAAGATAAAGAGAAGTTATCAAAATTTCAAGGGAATGAACCAGGATCCATAAATATATTGAAAAAAGAAGAAGATAAAGGGGACAAAGAACGTCATAAGACTATTAAATATGAATTCAACATGAAGATTCCTTCATACCCCTACATCGAGAATATATCTTAAATCAACTACAGTGAAGGAAGCGTTGCATTCATGTGGGAAAAGAGGAAGGGAAAGACCAAATATGATCATAAGAATAACAACTCTTGGTTTGGCCCATTACGAATGGATGGGTCTCTTCTCCAACCTACACTCAAGGTACATGACTTCTTCAGGACCCAAGCCCTGGGTAAGTAGGCAGGTCATCTTTATTTCTTGCATTTTGCATCTTATTCCTCACGATAGTTTAGCTGCATTTAATTTTTAACTACTTGCATTTTTTATTTGCATGCTTATCTTTTATCATATTATATGAAATGTACAAAAATTTATTTTCTAGATTATTTGTCATTTTTGAGATTTTGATTTCTGATATATATGAGCAAATTGTGAGTGAGCCACCCTAGATTTCATGGTTTTTTGTTTTAGTGTAGGCACAAGTCTAACCAGGAGATGTTGAAGTTCTCATGCACTCTATGAGGAGTACATGTCCCCGAGTAGGAGCCATATGTTATCCCCAATTTATAGGGATAACTAATTAGATGATGTCTCGAGGCCCTCAGGTTACAGACATGGAGTACCGAGAGATAGATGACTGACAATGTCCACATGCACAGACAGCGACCTGTTTCACCACCACATTTCCTGGATTCATGACGATGGAATCAACCACATCATCTTTCTTTCAGAAGATGATGGGTCTTGCTCCATGAGGTACAATATGGGGATTGTGGTAAGTGTCACTTTAATATTTGAGGCATTTAAATATGTTGCATTTAAAGGTGCTTTTGATTATAGAACGCTTGCTTGGAAATTATGCTCTTTGCTTGGTTTCACCTTGGTGGTTGAAATTGCGCCCTAATAATTTGTCACCCTTAGGGATGGATTTTCTATTGACATGTATCCTCAATGAGTCATCATACCATTCCCAATCATACTGATCATTTTCCACACTTGTTCCTTTTTTTCTCCTTTTCTTTTGGGATTTTTGGGTGTTCTGACCCAAGAAGGGATTGTACCTCATTTCATGGGAAGAAGGGGATAAAGACTCAGATTTTTGTATCTAGAAAAAGATAAAATACAATCATAAACCTTCTACATTCTCTCTCGGGGATCACGAAGACAATGAAATGTCTCTCATAAGAAAATAATGGGACCTGCAAAAATGTCAACCAAGTTAGATCTTGTATGGGCAATGGTTTTCATTCTTAGGTAGAAGTCCCACACATTGTCTTCAACATGGGGAATCATAGTGTGGCCATGGTAGATTCAAGGCGGGAAATGTTTTTCATGATTAGGTAGAAGTAGCATCTTGGCTTCAACGTGGAAACATTTTAAATAATTAATGACAATAAATGGGCTTGGAAAAAGGATGCATTGAAAACGAAGGTGCAACACGCCCTCTACAAAGGCACCGGTAAATGACACAATACAAACCCTTGTATGTCATGAACCCCATTATTAAAAGTCTTACCCCCATCCAATTTATCTTCTCCACGTAACTTAGAGAGGCTTCCACCTAGGAAACACTCCTTGACTTAAGGACAGATTCACCCAATAGGTCACCTTGTCAACCTTCCCATACCTAGACTTGGAAAATTGCATAGGGTCTTTGACATCTTGTTTAATTTGATGAGGTAGTTTTTGATGTACATGATTAGATGGCTCTTATATTAAAAGTTATTTTACTTTACATGATTCTTTGACTTGAGATTTTTGGAGGGTTCACTTGTCTTTCTTTACAGGACCTTGTTGGTGGACGTTTTAGAGGAACAAGCCCAGCTTGGGCCTTCAATAGGGCAGGAATCCCACCTGTTGGAATCCATGGCCTAGACCTTGGGGAAATACATGAGATGAAAGTTTCCATTGGAGGAAAAGGAAGAGACCTTGGAGGACCTCACCTAGCCCTTACAATCCCAATGATTTTCCTTTGGAGGCTAAAATGTTATCTTGGAGGGCTTGATGTAACCCCGGGGCTAGGTTTTTGGTGGTGATGATGATGTTCGATCGACACTTGGCACTCATAGATGAGGAGGATCCCTTACACCCTGGAGAGAATCCTAATGCATGAGAGGGAGGCCTCAAGAGGCCCAATGACTTTGTCTCTCTTTCTAAACGACTTGCTAAAGTGACCAAGACATCACCCTAGAAGGGTTTGACGTCATGTTTTAGGGTTTTCTTCATGTGGAAATTAAATTTATTTTGTAAAGGGGAAGAGTAAATGAAGTTGGTCTCTTTAATTTGTGGTTTACCCTAACTAAATGTGGACAAACTTAAATTTGCGCCCTACTTGGGAAATTTGGATTATCTCTCTCTTATGCAACTATCTCTTGGTGTTTTTCTCTTGGTATTGTGGAGTGAAGTGGTGCACTACCCCTTGGAGGCCTTCTCTCTTACTATGGTGATGAAATTTGTTGGTAACTAGGGTTTTGTCTTGCATTCTCTTGGAATTGGTAAGAAAAATCTGCAATTTGTTAGTTCTTCTTTGTTGTTTCATGGTTTTTATTAGCTATATCCTTGGAGGAATATAAGGGAATATACACTCCACCATTTTTTATCATTGTTATTTTTTGAAAAAACAATTTCAAATATTGCTAGGAGGAGTAAAAGGGATTATACCCTCCTAGATCTACCTTGTTAGGGTTACTTTCTCAAGGGAGTAAAATGGATTACACCCCTTGAGAGGTAGTATACCTAACATAATTCAAGAAAACTCCATAACCCATTTTACAAGGAACTAATCTAACTTTGCATTGGAGAAATAAATTACTTGCATTGGTACACGTGATTGTGGGGCTAAATATATGCATTATCAATTCCCAACATTAAATTGTCAACCAGGGAGTTGTAGACTTAGAGGTGCAAGCACAGGAAATGTAGGATTGGAGCCTAGTCTAGCCTATTCTAAAGTTGGGAGACACGCTTCAAAATGTAATGAATGCAAGTAAGACAAGCTCAAATGATTATTCAGACTACAAGATGTAGCTTAACACTGGATCGCAAGATCACGTCTCCCAAGTTAGATCTCGATCTTCAATGGATTATTCGTGTAGTGGTTCGCTAAACTACAGGAAAACTAAATTAAAGCAACTAGATTAAAGACAAGGAAACATGAAAGTAAATTCGGAATTCACCCAAATTGACATTCAAATAAGTCAACTAGATGAGGTTACTCAAACCCTCATGTATGTGTGCTACTGACCTAAAGGGGAATTTACCAGTTTTAAGAGCAATCCACCAAATTCCTAATTAATCCTATATTGACAAAATGATGTAACCTAAATACTTAAACACACTTCAGAGACTTGTCCTCAGGAAAAGATACCCCTGAAAATGAAAGTGAAGTCAATGTGTAGGTATGGGATTAATTATTTTTTATGTACAAGAATGAGCGTGTTGGTACAGAATTAGTTTTGTCTCATATCCAAGAATTTCTTCAATCATTTAGTGTTGCATGTGTATTTATATAAAAGAATAACAATCAAACATATAACAATATATTCTCAAGACAACATAGGGATGATTAGTATATACAAAGATTACATAGTGTTCACATAACAAAGTGGTAACTAATGATAAAAACAATTAAAACAATGAAGACAAAACACTAGGAAACTTTAACAATATAACAAGGGAATAAGATAACAAATAATTCAAAGCTAATATACAATAATTAATACATAATAAATAATTTAATAATGCACATGGTGTCATAACAAAACTATTTACAATAACATGGTAAAACAATATATATAATACTAATGATAAATAAAAAATATATATAACAAGAACTTAACAAAGATAACACTAATAACACAAATGATACAATTATATGTACAATACAACAATTAACAATAAAACATTATAAACAATTAGCAATATAAAAATATTTGCAATTAACAATATAACATTATGCATAAAACAGTCTCGTGCACAACCATCATTATACACCAAAAAAAAATATAATGTACAATGCTAAACAAAGAGCAATCTGTCAAATCAGTTCAGTGAAATTGAGTGAATCATGGTCAGAACTTCGTAGAAATGAAAAATGGAGCAACTTAATGTTCTTCTTTTTTTTAATTGTTCTCATGAATTTTTGTTGCAATGTTGAAATGTTTGCAGAGGAAGGGCGTTGGAGGTTGGAAAGGTCCGAATAGAATATGGGTGGGGCAAATTTGGGTATCAACAGATCCAGAGTGTTAAGAGATAAAGGTAAATTTGCAAGGTGACGAAGAGAATAGAAGTTCTATCTTAAGGTTTGTTCTCTGAAATTCACAATTAAATTAGCAAACTAACTACACAAAACTAAAATCAAACAACACATGTGAAACAAAGAATGAAACGTTGCACAAAATATAAATTGGACCGGAATTAGCCACACTTGCAATCTAAATATCAAAATAAAAACGCAGAATGTTACCTGGGACTAAGGGGGCCTTCCCAACCTGACTAACGCTGGCAAAAACGATCAGATGAAGCTGAAGGAATGCTCAAAAATTCAAGAACAAGCAACCTTCATTAATGGGGGATCAGCTTCGCTTACAAAAGAGAAGCACGCATGCTTGTTGTCTTAATGAATCTCCTTTTCTGCTACCAAATCCAAAACAAAAATGGACGTACCCCGGATTTACATAATTGGCATATTTATATGCAAAATCCTTGATCTAGAATATGGAAATGATTCCTCCATTCTCGTGAAACAACAGTTGCATAAAAAAATATACCAAACCATCATACGGTTTTTAGAAAATATTAAAACCATAATACCACGAATCTTAGACCCTCGATCATGCTGGAATACTTTGATTGCTTATTAAATTAGGGCTCCATGCTTATTAGAAAGATCTAGACACCATATTTTGTTTCTTCCAAACCTCGGTGCATCCCAAAATTTGTGCATATGTCAATCAAAGAACCAGAAATAACTCCTCAACCATTCATTTGTTTGGAAAAGGGTTCGCAATAGACCCAATTTTCCATGCTTGAAACAAAACCCATGTTCCAGATTTTTCAAATTTGTCTTCATGTGTACGAAAATTAAGGGTGAAGTTGACTGTCTAGAAATTTTATTAATTTGGATGAATTATTCCCCCTGAGATGGAGGTACACATGTGTGACCTAGGTGGATTTTGAGGTAGGCATTTGCATGCTAACATGGCCATGGAGAAAACCCACATTCCCAATTTTTCTTAGAAATGCATGAATATTCCAAATAATGGCAGGTACCGGAATGGGAGTGTTGAGAGGGAATGTTGAACTGCAGTAATGGTACAAGAATGTTGATTGTGCCAGTACAAGAATCACACTTCGTGAACCATCATCTGTAAACCATGATATAATAATCTTTTAATAACTAAAAACATAGAAAAAACAATGTATTAACGACACACAAATGATGGCATTTAATTAGGGTTTATGGTGTGTATTAATAACGAAATGCGATAAAATGTGTAATAATGAATGTTTTTGTATAGCAGAAAGCATGACAAAAGTGGATCTCAACACACCCCCAAACCCAAGAATTTGCATGTCCTCATGCAAACAAGGTTAACTCATGATACTCTACTTATGAATTTATGTGACATTGTTTCTTTGTGTAGGTGTTGGTTCTTGTGGAGCGACACTATGGAAATTGATTATACTATTACAGATTGATTTACAACTGAGAAACAAAATTATCATGAAAATGTAGGAAGAGAAAAGGATGGGTTATCACAGGGTGATAGTGAATGGCATGAGTGTGGAGAATGTGAAATGATGGGGATGATGGTCATATGAACTTGGACACCTTTATACTATGTATCTTGTATTCATTCTAAGACCAAGATTTACATGTGGTTCTTTGCTTCAATAGGAAACCATGACTTCATCCTCTTATTCAAAACATTTAGATGAACTAGGAATGCTTATGATGTACAAGGAGAAGAAACTAAATATGTTGCTTTGTGTTTGTATTTGTATACCACATATTTCCTTTTCATTTCTCTGTCTTATGATCAGATTATAATTTTCATTATAATTGGTGGAGTGAAAATGGAAGGTTTGGTGAGTAGTTGTGATGGTACTTTCTAAATGGTAATGGAGTGTGGAGTAGGTGATAGTGGTTATGCATCATGTTTTCCAAATTCTTAGTAAATTAAAGAGATTTGTACATGTTTTACCTCAAGTTACCCATTCTTTGAATTCTAATGCACGTTGAAGTGGAAACTATGCAGAACCGGATGAAATATATGTGGAAACATGATGTGGACAGATGAAAGCTGAAGATGAGGCAAAGCAAGGTTGAGAACTGCTGAAGAGAACGGAAGTTAATCTGCTAGACCGAGAAAAAAAACTAGCTGAGATGAGCTAAATATGTTGGAGATGTTGGAGATGATGAAGAGAGACTTTGAAGATAGAGAATGGATCTAGAGATCTCCCCCAAACCCAAGATTTTGCATGTCCTCATGCAAAATCCTTAAGACTGAGTGGCATGCATCTATAAGAAAACAACTACTACCAACTTTTGTTGATACCAATCCGAGAGTTGCTAAGAACAGAAATCTGAGAGTTGCTAATGAATTGTGGTCACAAATTCCATGATTGCTAAGCTTGACCACACAGAGAGAAAATCATAAGATCGTATAATAAATTGATCATAACATGAAGCATATCCATTATCACATTTTGACAATTTATATTTGAACAATTTTCGAAGATCGCTTATGAATATTCCCCCTATATGACTGACTGACATAATTCATGCATAACCCACAAAAATGTATAATCATCTTTTTTGTTCTATAGAAAGTATTTTTATTTCCTTGATTAAACAAAATTCATCAAAATAATAGCAACACTTATGTTTAAAGAGCCCTATATAAATTAGAGTAAGGATTGTGTTCTTCTCCTTTAGGAGGGACAATAAAAGAGTATTAACAATCTCAACAAATGAAAACCCCATAGGAAACCAGTCAACCTTTTTCACTCTAAAAAGATTTACAGTCATTCAAGTAATAAAGATAAATTTCACAGTTGAGTATATTAAGATTATAAGGTCATGGTCCCACTCTTAAGATAGTACATTTTAGATATAGTATGAATTGGATGATAGGGTGTTAAGGTCAACTTAGGATTAATCTCAAATGGAGAATAAATGGATTTTATTTAACCTTTAGTTTAACCCTGCATGCTTATTCTTAATGATTTACACAAGTATATCGTTCATACAAACAAATATAGATTTGGCATATTAAAATCAGAACCCATTTCCAGCAAGCCTGTTCAGTACTCCGATGGGGTAATTTTGACATCTAAGAAATATCCTCCCCAAACAAAATGCCCCATTTCCCACGAGCATGTTCAATACCCTGATGGGTTTGCCTAGTCATACCATAAGTTGGTACCCGCTGCCAGCAGACATGTTCAGTATCCCGGCGGGTTAGCCTCTTACATAGATTTTCCATCAAAGTCTCTTGTCCAAAAATTTACCCTTAAGATAAAATTTATATATTGCATTCTCACGGGTGAATGGGGGAGCATATTTGAAAACCTTTTTACGGGATGGTATTGGGTTGGAAGATATTTTATAGATTTCCCATAAAATATTGTTCATATGAAAAATAGACTTATGTGTTGAGATTAGTCCAAAGACATATCATGGTCAAACTTACTTAATGTGTGGTGGATGAGGCAATGAGAGAATGACCTAAAGGTGCCTCTAGTCCCCAAGTTCATCTTCTCCATATAATTATGGTAGTGTTCACATGGATAGAAACATCATGCACTCTCTTGTTAGTCTTTAATAAGCATATTATACTGACCAACTTTGAGATTAGATTAGGTTGTACTAGCTACCTATGGCCTCATAATATGGACTTTTAACTTTATGTAATCCCATAGTATAATCAAAGACAAGGCTGTGAGTTACTGCCATAATAAATTATCTGAAATTTTGTATAAAGAATGGAAATGAAATCTCTTGAAAATGATTGGTTGTGACAAAAAGTCTTGGGTTTGATTGAACTTTTTCCTCTTTTAGTTTTGCATTATTAATGATTACCTAAACTATAAACTTCTTCAAGGAAAATAGTTCAGAAAAATAGTAGAGAAAAACTAATAAAGATCAGAGTGTAGTCTTTAGAGAAACAAATTTTAGGAGAGTAATAGAAAAATGGGTTCAGTTGTTCCAAAACATTCTTAGGTAACAAAAGATCAAAATAACAGACAGTTTTGACGAAACAACAGAACCAAAAGAAATGAAATTACTTCCCTAAATAAGTCATGAAGATGTTCTCCCAATCCAACTGAAAAGAGGATACCTGCAAAACACCAACAAATCATCATAGCCTAATTTATTTAGAAAAGTTGGAAAAAGATATGATTATCAGCTAAAAAACATATTAAAAATTTTGGGGCAACAAACTCCTTTAATATTAGTTTCTCGGCCTGATAACTACAATTATTGAAAAAGACAAAAAAATGATGTTTCACCAAACTAACAACTATATGAAACACTTATTCATTTATTCATTTATTTATTATCCTACCTTACCTAAGAAAAGACCCATTTTCAAGTATATGAATATTTCCAATGAAGCCACGTGCGTAAAAAGATTATGAATATACTCACATTCAGGTTTGAATAATATATTTTAATAAGTACCTGAACATGAGGAACTAGTTGATTCGAATGATAGGATGTGAAGAGTTGTCGAAGAAGACAGTGGTGGTTCAATCCGGTCATCGTATGGAACCAATGTTCGATAAATTCATGATGTTATTGGTTCACTTCCTCATTTAGAAAAATATGCATGTCTCCCTCTATCATGCCATGTAGATCATCTTTTGTTGAATGATTGGTCTTGTTAGTGCATAGAGGATCTTCAGAAAGGCATATTAGAAACTCCTTGATCTCAGGTTCTAATGGTGTCTCTCCATCAGATGTGGTCCATGAGTCTTTAGTCTCCTCTATACATTGGAAAGGGTGATTACAGAAGGATTTTGGATCTTCTCGTGGATGTGGCTCATGGAACTTTGGTTTTTCTATGTCTTTTTGAGAAGTAGATAGGTTCTTGACTACGGTCAAGATGTGATCTTCCTGAGAAGAAGAGATCCCAATTGTTGCTAGGATTTGAGAGAGTTCTTCGATACTCATTATCATATTTGAATTCATCTTGTTGGTTGATGGGTCCTGTATCACACATGGATTAGTGCATAGGGTTCTTACAACACCCAAAATATTTTTGATTTTTTAATATTTTTGATGAAAATGAAATGAAAGCTAACTAACACTCAAAACAATTTTTAAGCAAACCATAAGAAATAATAGGAACTAATTGCAGAATTTTAAAAGCATACCACACTTACATGAAAATAAAGACATTTTTGGGAAAGTAAGCACACTTTATGAAAGAGAAACACACTTGCAATAAAGTAACAGTCAAGGTTTTGGGGAAACTCATAATAGTGATTGCGCAGGTTCTTACCTCTCGTCTTATTGTTTCTCCTCCCCCAAGTTGTGTAATTTAAAAGCAACCCATCTATGCTCTAATCCCTTTAGCACCTCCCCGGAAACGACGCCAAAAATGTGGGGCTAAATATATTCACTATTAATTCCCAACATTAAATTGTCAACCAGGGAGTCGTAGACGTAGGGGTGCAAGCACAGGAAATGCAGGATTGGAGCCTATTCTAGCCTATTCTAAAGTTGACAGACACGCTTCAAAATGTAATGAATGTAAGTAAGACAAGCTCAAATGAAAATTCACATTACAAGATGTAGCTTAACACTAGATTGCAAGATCACGTCTCCCGAGTTAGATCTCGATATTCAATGGATTATTCTTGTAGTGGTTCGCTAAACTACGGGATAACTAAATTAAAGCAACTAGATTAAAGACAAAGCAACTTGAAAGTAAATTTGGAATTTACCCAAACTGGCATTGAAATCAGTCAGCTAGATGAGGTTACTCAAACCCTCATGTATGTGTGCTACTGACCTAAAGGGGAATTTACCAATTTTAAGAGAAAATCCACCAAACTCCTATTTAATCCTATATTAAAAAAATGATGTAACCTAAAGACTTAAACATGCTTCAAAGACTTGTCCTCGGGAAAAGATACACCCAAAAATGAAAGCGAAGTCAATTTGTAGGTATCAGATTAATTTTGTTTTATGTACAAGAATGAGTGTGTTGGTACCGAATTAGTTTTGTCTCATATCCAAGAATTGCTTAAATCATTTAGCGATGCATATGTATTTATATAAAAGCATAACAATCAAACATATAATAATATAGTCTCAACACAACATAGGGATGATTAGTATATACAAATGTAACATAGTTTTCACATAACAAAGTGGTAACTAATGATCAAAACAATTAAAACAATGAAGACAAAACACTAGGACACTTTAACAATATAACAAGGGAATAAGATAACAAATAATTCAAAGCTAATATACAATAATTAATACATAATAAATAATTTAATAATGCACATGGTGTCATAACAAAATATTTACAATAACATGGTAAAACAATATATATAATACTACTGACAAATAAAAACAATATATAACAAGAACTTAACAAAGATAACACTAATAACACAAATGATACAACAATTAACAATAAAACATTATAAAAAATTAACTATATAACAATATGTGCAATTAACAATATAACATTACGCATAAAACAGTCTCATGCACAACCATCATTATACACCACGAATCAATATAATGTACAATGCCAAACGAAGAGCAATCTGTCAAATCAATTGAACGAAATTGAGTGAATAATGGTCAGAACTTTGTAGAAATGAAAAATGAATGTTCTTCTTTGTTTTTAATTGTTCTCATGAATTTTTGTTGCAACATTGAAATGTTTGTAGAGGAAGGGTGTTGGAGATTGGAGCGGTCCAAATAGAATATGGGTGGGTCAAATTTGGGTATTAACAGATCCAGCGTGTTAAGATATAAAGGTAAATTTGCAAGGCGGAGAAGAGAATAGAAGTTGCAGTTGTTCTATCTTAAGGTTTGTTCTCTGAAATTCACTGTTAAATTAGCAAACTAACTACACAAAACTAAAATCAAACAACACTTGTGAAACAAAGAATGAAACATTGCACAAAATATAAATTGGACTGAAATTAACCACACTTGCAATCTAACTATCAAAATAAAAAGGTAGAACGTTACCCAGGACTGAGGGGCCCTTCCCAAACTGACTAACACTGCCAAAAATGATCAAATGATGCTGAAGGAATGCACAGAAATTCAGGAACAAGAAACCTTCATTAATGGGGGATCAGTTTCTCTTACAAAAGAGAAGCACACATGCTTGCTATCTTAATGAATATCCTTTTTTGTTACCAAATCCAAAACAAAAACAAACGTACCCCTGATTTGCATAATTGGCATATTTATATACAAAATCCTTGATCTAGAAGATGGAAATGACTCCTCCATTCTCATGAAACAACAGTTACATAAAAAAAAATATCAAACCATCATACGGTTTTTAGAAAATATTAAAACCATAATACCATGAATCTTGGACCCTTTATCATGATGAAATACTTTGACTTCTTATTTAATTAGGGTTCCATGCTTATTAGAAAGATCTAGATGCTATATTTTGTTTCTTCCAAACCTGGGCGCATCTCGAAATTTGTGCAGATGTCAATCAAAGAACCATAAATAACTCCTCAATCATTCATTTGTTTGGAAAACGGTTCACATGAGACCCAATTTTCCATGCTAGAAACAAGACCCATGTTCCAAATTCTTCAAATTTGTCTTCATGTGCACGAAATTTGAGGGCGAAGTTGACTTTATAGAACTTTTATTAATTTGGTTGAATTATTCCCCCTGAAATGGAGGTCCACACATGCGACCTGGGTGGGTTTTGAGAAACATGTCTGCATGCCGACATCACCAAGAAGAAAACCCACATTCCCAATTTTTCTTAGAAATGAGTGAATATTCCAAATAGTAATAGATACCGGAATGGGAGTGTTGAGTAGGAATGTTGAACTGTGGTAATGGTACAAGAATGTTGATTATGCTAGTACAAGAATCACACTTCGCGAACCATAATCAGTAAACCATGATATAATCATCTTTTAATAACTAAAAACATAGAAAAGACAATGTATTAACCACAAACGAATGCTGGTGTTTAATTAGGGTTTATGGTGTGTATTAACAATGAAATGTGAGAAAATGTGTAATAATGAATGTTTTTGTATAGCCGAAAGCATGAAAAAAGTGGAGCTCAACACACCCCCAAACCCAATAATTTGCATGTCCTCATGCAGACAAGATTAACTCATGATACTCGGTTTATACCCTCCTAGATCTACCTTGTTAGGGTTAATTTCTCAAGGGAGTAAAAGGGATTACACCCCTTGAAAGGTAGTAGACCTAACCTAATTAAAGAAAACTCCATAACCCATTTTACAAGGAACTAATCAAATTTTGCATTGGAGAAATAAATTACTTGTATTGGTACACGTGATTTAGAGAGATATTGAAATTGTCTAAGTTGGAATCTTTTATTGGTGCCCTAGGCTTCATTGGGCCACCAAGGCATGTTGTTTAGCCTAGTGACTCTCTTGTTATCATTAATAAAAA
>ML805401.1:68421-95338 GCA_009831015.1 Picea engelmannii | reverse complement strand
CATATTCCATCATTATGAGCCATTCCGCACAGGTTGGCTTTGGTTTCGTTCCATTCCGACGATTTCCATGATTTTGACTATTTTGAGCTATAAGTTAATTAAAATCACTGAAGAGGTCATTTTGGGCACATTACTTGGAGGAACCTCTCAGTGTAGTAGATCATTGGAATCGGGAGGAGAAACACTACAGGATGGGATGGCTAGAAGTGACTTTCAGTGACCAGGGAAGCCACAAGGAGAGATAAGGAGATTTTTAGAGGTAAAAAGGTTAATTAATTAATTAAAGTGATTTAATTAATTAATTAAATATTGATAAAATGAAAGTCACTTTGGAGGGACAAGGTGAGGCAAAAAGTATAAAAGGAAGGCAAGGGCCTCTACTCATGATTCATGTATGATCTTATTTTGATTTCTAGCTTCTAGCTAGTGAGCCCAATGTTGGGGGTTTTGAGGGTTTTGACATAACAAACCCTAGAGGACGATTCGGTGGTGAAAGATTCCACCTATCTTGTCCCAAGCTTGGTCTCGGAGATGCAATACTCTCCCACACCATTCTAGTTCCAAATCTACTTAGTTGCAGGAGGATTCTACATCAGTTTCATGTGCAGATAGAGAGAGGGCGCACCAGTTGAGGGATTCCAGCAAGAGGGGTGCACCATCTTTGGAGAGAGATTCATTGTAGGAGATTGGAAGGGCCGTTGAGGATTCTATCACTTGGGTTTTCATTACAGGGCCTTGGACATCAGATCTAGTGATTTCTGAGATAGTTTTATGGCTCAGATTATTTCTTGAGCAATGGGGCGAATTGAAGAGAAGGAGGGCATTTTTGAGATCTAGATCTAGTCTGTTTGGAGGGGTTACACTTCAGATCTGACCCTGAGACTTTACCTAGTGAATTGCAGTGTCCCGATCTATATTTCTGGATATTTTCAGAGCATTTGGAGGTTTCCTTCAGCAGGGCCGAATTATCTAGGGTTTCAGTCATCTAGTGGGGTGCACCATTCAGTGGGGGATTTCAGATCTACAGAGATTGAGAGGGATATTGGAGATTCGGTCACCTGGGTTGTTCTTACCATCACCCTATCTATCAATTGGTTTATTTATTAGGGTGATTGGACACTTTTGGCAGTAGGGCCGAATTATCTAGGGTTTCAATCATCTAGTGGGGTGCACCATTCAGTGGGGGGTTTCAGATCTATAGAGATTGAGAGGGATCTTGGAGATTCGGTCACCTGGGTTGTTCTTACCATCACCTGATCTATCAGTTGGAATATTTATTAGGGTCATTGGACACTTTTGGTAGCAGGGCCGAGTTATTGAGGGTTTCAACCTTCTATTGGAGCGTAGCATTCTTCAGCTGGAGAGTTTGGCATTCAGATCTGCTTGTATTGATCTTCATTTCTCATTCATCCTTTGGAGACATCTTTTGTATTAGCGGGAGCATTTTGTAGAATCTCTTATCTATTGTCTATCTTCTTGGCCATCTGTTGAGCATTCCAGATCGGCATCCTCATTGTAGCAGGTTTCTCTATTTTATGAATAACGAAGAATTGAGATGTTTTGGCTTGTCTATCTTATTGCATATGGTTGAGGTATGTTCCATGGTTATCTCTTTCTGTTATTTTCTGCATACACACATATAAACACATCTAAAAGGTAGATCATCAAAGTGTTTGACGAAATACCACAACCAGAAAAAGGTTTTAAAAAGACACCAAAACAGTGATGATCCTTGCATAATGGCTTGGGATCATTACATGGGTCATCTTATCATGATGAACCCCTCCCTCTCTAGTATTCCTCACTTTTTCCTCTAGTGGTATCATGGCTATGTACTTTTAAGGCTTCACACTGTATTCAGTTGTTGGCATTTTCAAGTAAGAAACAATACAATTATAATGTTCATATTCCATGGCATGGAAATCATTAAACATAATTAATTACATATTGAGGGAAACAAGGGTATTACAATATTTTTGAGACTTTTCTATTCATTTCTCCATTTGGCTAAGAAATAAAGGATATCATGCCCCCATTTCATTCTTGATTTTTGTATGATGTGCTATCATTTTTTTTCTCTATTTCCATTAATTCTAGTTGCAGGCTTGGATCCCAACAAGATGGTGTCGGGCTTGGATCCCAATAAAATGGTGTTAGTCATTATGTCATTAGGACTCATGGTGATTGAAACACATTGTTGGAAACAACTATGTGTTTCTCGGTCTACATGTAGAAGAGAATACCTGGTAAACATGACATCTTTCTTTTTCTTCATGTGGTCTAAACGTTTGACTTTTTGGCGTTTTTACAAGCATATTTTCTGATCATTTTTGCCCGAAATCTAACCAAAAATTGTTGAAACTCCATATTTTAGTGATTGAATACATCATTCAAGTGCCCCGAGGGTTTTTCAGGGTGTTGAATGCATTTATACATTCAAAAATGAAATTTAAACGAAAAAAAAATGGTGATTTCACCAAGATCTGTTTCATCGGATTCCAGTGAAAATGTTCAAAAGGTCGAATGTTTAGACAACATTGTTTTTCTTTCAATGTTAATGACAATGGATGTAAAGTATTCTCTATTTTAAAGTTGGCTACAATCAAATTGGAAATCGTGTTGTCACAATCCAAACTGGATAAAATATACTTTAGAATTATTAACTATGCTTCACAACTAAAATTTATAATTTATGATATTCTATTTTGGGAATTTTCCACACATTTATAATTCATGGATACGTTTATTTACTTGTTATTAATTGTAACGCATGATCCTTAATATCTATAAGGTAATTTAATGGTTATTTGAGTGAAGATATTATGATTCTCCTGTGTGATTTAAGAAGACAATAAATGATAAAACCATGTCATTTTCCAAGAGAATATAAAGTGAGAAATAAAATTGAATGCATGGAAACCAAGGATCAAAATTGAACCCGTCACATCCCATCAAGAGCCTCCCAACACATCCCAGAAGTACGATTAAAAATATACCCGTCAAAAAAATGTTTATTTTAGATTTTACTATTTTTTTGGGAAGTGCAAAGTTTAAAATTCCCTATGAAGGGTGAAAGTTTAAAATATCCATCATTATAATTTATCATGGAAATAATCATTGTAATTAATATTGGTTCGTACAAAAATGCAATAATTATTGAATGCTACTGAACTTAGCAAGTGCAGCATGCATTGCACCATTGATTATGCTATCAGTATGGTAGGTTGCACCATTGATTATACAGTGAGTATTGTATGTGTTGGGAGGAAAGAAAGTGGAAAAAGAGAGACGAGTCATGCCCCTATGTTGGTTGATCCACAAACCTCAACCTTAATATCTCTACAATGTTATGGAGGAGGCTCTTGAACCCCGGTATTTTATATGTACTCGTGTGCGCATTGGTGTCTATGCCCATGAAAGAATCCTAGTCGGTTCTTGAGCTCACATAATTGATGTGAATTCATAATTGAGTTTATCAATTTGTATTTGTAAAGAGATATGTTTTTGTTACTCTATATTTCTAGTGACGAAATTTTAAATACCATGATATTCGTTGGTGTAGTTTGTACAGAGGTGAGGCCAAGAATGATCCTCGAACATTTGGGCAATCCGCTCTCCTAGTATTCTCCCAACAAAATATTTAGCTTTGGATTTTACAACACATGAAAGTGAGGTTTTTATGTTTTTGTAGCATCATGAGGCATTCCCACTTGTGGAATGTGGTGAGAATACTTCTCTCTCTAAGAGGGAGTGTCGATGTTTTGTAGCTTCAGACGGTTATTTTCACATGGCCCTAGGTGTTGGGCATGTGGGAATTGTCGTGGGAACCACGTCACACTTTCAATTTGATGAAAACCTCATTGGAATGAAGTAGGGGCTTCATGGATTTGGCAGTGGGCTTCGTGGGTTTGTGATGGGGCTTCACACCCACATGTGAGTCTAATTTGATGTTGACTTTGTGGGGGGGATTCTATGATGACCACTAAGACTTCTATATAAAGGAGAGAGTTTATTGTGACATTTCATTAGTGGAGTGATAAGTGTGGAGACATCGTGGAGTTAGTATGAGTAAACACTTGTTCTAGGAGGCACAGTGATTTCAACGAGGTGATTTTGTAGCCACAAGAGTTGATTATGTAGTCGGCAGGTGATTTTGTAGCCATAGGTGATTTTGTAGCCACATGTTTCGATAGCTACATAAAGTAACGGTTTCGGTAGACATGAGTGGTTTTGTAGTCGCAGATTTCTATATCTACAGAATGTGGTAGTTTCAGTAGTTGTGGGTGGTTATGTAGCCATAGGTTTCAGTAGCTACAGAAAGCAATAGTTTCAGTAGCCCCAGGTGAATCAGCAACTACAGAAAGTTAGTAGCTCAGTAACCGCAAGAGATCTGTAGATTGGAATTATTCTGGGTATTTTACTGAGTTTGTATTTTGTTGATGTTTTTTTTTTAGGAGGACAAGCTTTTCCCTAGATTTGGTCAAAGTGTGTTGACCGTGAGGGTTGTCTTTTCCCTTGAATTTTATAAATTTCATAAAGGTTACATAAAATAAATTTTTGTCTCAGTTGTGTTGATGATTCATCTATGATCTTTTGTGTTTCCGCTGCATATAATTTTAGTCAATAATTTTCTATGTAAAATTGTTCACTGATAACAACTAGGGTTTTATTGTTAGCTCACTAGGAAGCAATTTTCAGATCTGGAAATTAGTCACATAGAGTTGCATGTGAAAATTTACATGGTATCAAAGCTGAGGCTTTGATGAGAAGGGGATCATCCTTGAGATACAGTTGCTACAAGTGGTTGCGGATTTCTTTTTTGTTCAGACATGTCACATGTGACATATCTAAGAGGGAGTTGTAGCAGTGTTGAGGAATTATCTCTAAGAGGAAGCTATAGTGTTGTTGCAAGTGGTAGCACGTTATATGGTATCTTGTTCGAGACATGGAGAAGATCGTTCAAATGAGGATTTGTGTACTATTTCAACTTGGTGGTATGGAAGGTTGGGATTTTTGGTGGATTGGCGAAGATCCCAGATCACAATAGTATGTTGTGTGGCGGGTTGCCAACCCTGTGGATGGACTTCCAGTGATTTGTCATAGTTAGTTGTGATGGGTGAAACTCATATTCTTTGGCACGGATGAGATGGATTCATGTGAATGTCAGATTGATGATATAGAGTCTTCATCAACCCGGAGGGTTGCACACTTGACAATGTGTTGAAGTACAACCGTGTATGATACATTTGACCTAGGAGGATGAGGATACTTGTAGAGATGATTTGCGTTGGTCTAGAGTGAACTAGACTGAGTGTCCATCCGCAACTTGGGATTTTTCAAAGAGAGGACATAGGTTTAGTTGCAATGTGTACATAGACACAAAGAGTTTTGTGACTTGGATAATGGACTTGGGAATAATTTCATTAGATGGTCATCACTTGGGTAGGAAAGATGGTTTCCTTGGAGGATTGCACGGTTCTTATATAGTGGGAGACCTGGACACATGATAGGGGCACAAGATTTGTTTGTGATCTTCTTAGTTTATGACTCAGGTATGTACGAGGAGTTTAGTATGAGGACTGGGCAGGTAGTGTAGGGATTTGGTACATTATCATTCTGGATGGAGTCGGGGGATGTGTTTCGAGTGGAAAATGTGTTATGGGTGCCAAAAGTGTGTTCTCGGCCTCAAGGATTGAGTAGGTATATGCAGTGTTGTTCAGAGATGGAAAGGTGTTATTGGATGTTGAGTTAGTAGGCATTCCAAGGTCTTGGGAACCTTTTGTGCAGGGGATCTTTGAACGAGAGGCATTTTCAAGGTTTGATAGGATATGGGCTCAATTTTTTTCTAGGGAGGATATGGATGACAGTTGAGGAGGAAGCATGTAGCTCCACCAATGGTGAGGCAAGTAGTCCCACCAATGGTCAGGCAGGAAGCTCCACCAATAACACAGATTCAAAGGGAGTCAGTGGATTCAAAGGGATTCTGACTTCAGAGAGAGTCGGGAGACTCATAAGAAATCTAACTTCAAAGGGAGTCAAGAGGCTTAGAGAGAGTCTAACTTTAGAGGGAGACATAGGCTCATAGGAGACTTAGTTATTTAGTCGGATCCAACCTTCAGGATTAGGTGGGAGAGAGGAATCTTCCAGGACTGACAGACATGTATCATGGGTTGACAAATCCAAACATGAGGTTCAAAGGCATGAGGTTTCTAGGATTTGTGTGCCCTCCATGGAGGATCCATTTTTTTCAGCAATTTTTGCTATAGCTATAGAGGGGGCATCCAATCAAGTGGATTGGAGAGAAGATATGGTAGAAAATGTAGTGCGGGTGACAGAGGTACTCCCAATATGGGAGATAGACCTACTTCCAAGTGATGTTGGAGGATGGAATGCCTCCCTCGCTAAAAGGTAGTGTTGATGATTTTATAGCATCCGAAGGAATTCCCACTTGTGGAATGTGGTGAGAATACCTCCCTCACTAAGAGGGAGTGTTGATTTTTTGTAGCTTCGGGTAGGTATTATCACATGGTCCAAGGTATTGGGCATGTGGGAATCATCATGGGCACAACATCACACCTTTTGTTTGATGAAAACCCCCTTGGAATGAAGCTAGGGCTTCATGGGTTTGGCAGTGGGCCTCGTGGGTTTGTGATGTGGCTTCACACCCACATGTAAGTCTAATTTGATGTTGAATTTGTGGAGGGTATTCTATGATGACCCCTAAGACTTGTATAGAAAGGAGAGAGGTCATTGTGACATTTCATTAGTGGAGTGATAAGTGTGGAGACATCATGGAGTTAACATAAGTGAGTAAAAACTTGTGTTAGGAGGTAGGGTGATTTCAGCGAGGTGATTTTGTAGCCCCAACGAGTGATTTTGTAGCTAGAAGGTGATTTTGTAGCCATATGTGATTCTATAGCCACAAGTTTCAATAGCTACAGAAAGTAGCAGTTTCAGTATCTGAGGGTGGTTATGTAGCTGCAGGTTTCGGTAGCTACAGAAAGTGGCAGTTTTGGTAGTAGTGGATGTTTCTGTAGCCGTAGGTTTTGGTAGATACAGAAAGTGGTAGTTTCGGTAGCTCCTCGTAGTTATGTAGCCATAGGTTTTGGTAGCTATAGAAAGTGGCAATTCCAATACTCACAAGTGAATCAACAGCTGCAAAAAATTGGCAGTTCGGTAGCCGCAATAGATATGGGATTTGGAATTGTTCCAAGTAATTTTCTGAGTTTTTATTTTTCTGATTTTTTATGTTTTGAAGAGGACAAGGTTGTCCCCAGATTTGGTCAAAGTGTGTTGACCAGGAGGGATAGTTTTTCCCTCAGATTTTATGAATTTAATAAAGGTTACAGAACAGAAAATTGTGTCTCAGTTGTGTTGATGATTCATCTTTGATCTTTTCTGTTTCCATTACATACAATTTAATTCAATAATGTTTAGTGTAAAATTGTTCAGTGAGAATAGCTAGGGTCTTATTGTTAGCTCACTAGGAAGCAATTTTAAGATATGAAAATTAGTTACATAGAGTTGCATGTGAAAATTGACACGAGGGACTCCACATTGTGGAAATCGTTTTTGCCAATATAAATTAAACCACTCTCGTATGGACTAGAGGCAGAGGTGCCTTAGTCAAAGGAGACCATTTTTTGTTTCAAATCTATGGAGACCTAGTTTTACTCAATGGAATGGATATCCAAGTCTAGAATAGTGATAATGATAATAAAATCATGGTCTCTATATAATGGGATATTATTGGAGGAGTTCTTAAAAGGTGTCGGAATGATCCAAGTGGATATTGGTGGCCACCCACCTATTCCAACTAGCTCCTATTGACAATTTTTAGTTCAGCATGTTCTTTTGTACTTCTTTTTAATTGTGGTTTCTACACTTTCGAGGTTGTCTGAATCCCTACACAACCTCTATATGGATATTGGTGTTCTCCCACCTAATCCAACTGGCTTATTTTGGATGTTTTAATGTTAGCACATCTTTCTTTACTTCTAGGGTCATTTTGGGGCACTAAACAATGTGTTTTTTTTTTTCTTTTCACAGTCAAACTGTAGACGAAGTCACAATTTGATGGTGTAATGTGTAGTTCTCTAAAATACCTTTTGAACGGGCTATCATGCACCTAAAACTGAGGTCGTATGCAAAATTTATGACCCTGGGAAGTTGAGGTACCAACTTACGCATCGAGGCCCACATAACTTTTGGCGTTTCATCTCCTAGGGTCATTTTTTTGGATGTATAGGGTTTTGGCATTCATGAGTAATGTTAAAAAAGCCTCTGGAGCCTCATTGTATTCTACTCAAATGGATGTGTGTAGCAACCACATCTCTTCTTAGATATAGCTACCACCATTCAAGCAAGTTGTTTTCAGTTCTACAGTTTTACAGTTTCAGCCTATTTCATTCATTCAATAAAACTTATTGTTCATTGGATATCTATTGTTGTTCTTCATATCTCTATGTTATTGTATTCAGTCTTTTATTCATTTCATTTCTCTCATAAATACAGATTAGTGGTATAAGAGCGATATGCTCTTCATTTATTTTTCTTCATGCATGTCCCCGACAAGATATGGGTACAAGAAGTTGGGACTCGAACCAGTCAAGACTTTGCAAGATCGGTCACGTCGAGCTTGACAACAACCCATGGGGGAAGAAAAGAAAGATGATGGAGCATAGTATCATTTTAAAATGTTTCTCGAGAAATCCCTTGCATGAAAAAGGAACAAAATGATGGACAACTTTGCACAGATCCTTTGACGATTGCCAACAAAAGACACATCTTCATCAAGCAGCCATGCAACCCCCTTCAAGGTGCAGGTAAATTTTGATATTCCATTATTTGAAGGACTGATAAATGCAAATGTTGTAGATAAATGGTTGAATCTGCTCGAAGGGTATTTTTTGGTTCACAATTTTTTTGATAGGGAAAAGATTACTTTTGCACTCCTTAAGGTCGTCTCCCATGTTAAGGACTAGTGGGATATTTACTTTGAGCAAAGGGTCATAAAGGAATCTACAATATTTGCGGTCACCCCCACATGGGATTCCTCCCAGGATTCCATTAAAGAATAGTACTACCTTTTTGGAAACTATGAGGACCGATACACAAGATGGACCACCCTGCGTCAGGAAAGGGACCAAACAATACCAGATTTCTCCAATATTTTCCATACCCTACGCACCAAATTGGGTATCAAATACTCTGAGCAACATCTGATGCTCAAATACCACAGTTTTTTGCATAGATACATTCAAACAGAAATGGATTTTATGGACAACACATCATTGGGTACAACTTATAGATATGTTGTCAAGATCGAGAATAAATTTAAGTAGAAGATGCGAGAGTTTGGATCTGCAAACTCCTCACAGCCGAAGTAGGGAAAAGGCGGCCCAAACAACCAAAACAAGGAACAGAGCAAAGATGGCCACTCTCAGGACAACCAGTCCAAGCCGCAACACAAGAAGGGTAATGAGAATTCAAAGAAGGACACGGGAAAATGGTGTGAATACCATAAAATCCCTTGGCACAACACAGAAGAATGTATCTCCAAGAAGTCACTGGTGGTCGAGCTGAAATATTCTAAGTTAGAGGCAGATTCTGACTCCAAATCAAATCCAAAAGGAGGGAAGCGGATTATCGATGTCGAACCCAGTGCCACTATCTCTACCACCAAAGTCCAGCCAAGCAAACCAAAAAAAACAGAGGAAGGGGAATGCCTCTTTCACTCACAGATATGGGTAAAATGGGCTTCACTTCATTTCATTGTTGATAGCGGTAGTCAGAAGAACTTGATCTCAGCAAAGGTCATCAAGCAGTTGGAACTTCCAACAACACCACACCCGCAGCCCTACACCATCAGCTGGCTTCACCAAGGAAAAGATATTTGTGTCAACCAACAGTGTCGTCTGCCCTACGGCATCAAGCCTTTCAAAGATGAGGTATTGTGTGATATTTCTCCCCTTGAAGTTTGTGATGTTCTTTTAGGACAACCATATTTGTGGAAGTGACATGTTATGTATGAGTCTAGACCTCGTAGTGTTATTATTACTTTGGGTAGACAATTTTACAGGATACGAGAGGTAGCGCCGCCTACGGCTATTTCTTTAATCTATGTTGAGCAATTGAGTAAGGTCATTTCACAGACCAAGAAGTCCGTCTTCTTTGTGATCCGTGCTCACAGTAAGCATAAGATTGTCGCCACATATGTGGCCTCTACACATAGTCTCTCTTTTCAATAGAAACAAGTGGACGATGTTAGCACTAAGAGTCACACTTAGACTATTGTAAGTGTAATCCCAATACCCAGTAGAATGTGAAGGATAAATGTTTATAAAAGGTGGCAAATGGATGGAAAACTCACTAAATGATGTCTATCACAGATAACTCCATACAATATGCATTAGCAAACAAGGCCTTGAATAACTTCAGATTAAGATTTAAGAGATAAAGTGAATAGATGGAAGACTTGAAAAGAAAAGTGTAATATGCATATCGTCTACATCAGGTAACACTGACACACATATGAAGAAAAATATTTGAAATAAGAACCTCTTAAAATCAAAGAAAAAGAAATCTGATATGCTTGCAAACAATATCACAATAGATCCTTTATTGCGATAAAGATACAATCATCCATATGAATCTTTCAACCGACTGTTATGAAAGTAAGACAACAAAATATGATAAAGAAGCAAGATCGATTTCCATTATTCAAAGTGTCTTAGATCTGGTCCATGCAATAAAGAGAAATTTTTTTACAAAACAATATCAAAATAAGAGTTCTCGATCACACCATTCGAACCTCTCTTTAGTCTTACAATGCTCGTTAAATAGCCTAAACTATCATTGCCAGCTCTACAATTCACATTCCAACTTCCTCATAGGATCCATGTGCCTAAGGGGTGTTGGTTGTCGAGCCTGATTATCTTCCTGATTCAGAGGTCTTTTACTTTTAGCCGTGTTTATACCCCATGAAGTATTTACACCCCAGAAGTATGTACACTCTTCCACGCGGGGGAGTGGAGAGGGGGGGTACCCCCTCTGCAGGGTCCGGGGGGGCTATCCTCCCGGCTAGGGGGTCTGGGGGCAAGTGGGCCCCCAACATGGGTTCGGGGGCGAATCCCCCAAAGGAAAAATTGCCTTGTAAATGTATATCGTAATTTCATTGTAAATCTGGACCGTTCATTATAAGGTTGCAGATCTAACGATAGAGATTATGTTAGGGTTTTTTGCCCTAGAAGGCAACCCTCTTTTATGAGGGAAATGTATTGCGGCTATGGTTGATGGAGAATATTGTATTCTGAGATAAGATACTGTGAGAGAAATAAGACGAAGTTACAGCGGGTTTGTTGTAGGTTGTATCCCCTCATATGTTGGATAATAATAAAGGAAGGACCTGGCAATTTCTCTGGTGGACGTAGCCCACACTGGGTGAACCACATAAATCTGTATCTCTATTGTATTGTGTGTCTTTTGTGTTTTGTTTCCACCTTTTTTTTATTTTATTTCTCCACGGTCCTGTTTTTCTAACAAGGGGAGCATGGAAACAGGTGTATACTAGAAAAGAAACAAACTGCTAATAAAAAGGAAGGTGTTGGCAACATATGCAACATTCTTTTTTTGTTGATTATGTGTCCATAAGAGTGCATATTCTTGAGACAGGTGGCCTCCCAAAATGAAACTAACCCTCAAAGTGCTAGTACGCATCCATCCTGACATTTGGCACTTAATTTTCCCTCCAAAATCTCCAAAAACTTGAGTTCACAGCGCAGCGCAGCAAACTTCCCTGAAACAGCCTGTTCGCAACGCCAATAGTTCCAGGCACTACAAACTTTCCTATAGCAGAATGTTTCACCTTTGCCAATGATGTAACATCTCAAAACGCATACCAGGTGTCCTGATATGCTGCAAAACTTCATTACCTTGATATATGACTAGAGGAAAACACCAAAATTTGCTAATTGTGGTTTAAAACTCATATCCATCACCAAAAATGTTGTAAAATGCATGAAACAGAAACTATGACCAAAAATGATGCTGGTTATGGAGGCTCAATGTCTTTATCTTTATATTTTAGTTTTGGAGCTTCTCCTAGTAGCAACCTTGGCCAGCATGTCTAGGTTTCTTTTGGCCAATTCTTCTTTGAAAGGCAGCAGCTCTACCTTCAATTTCTTGATTTGAGCTTGATGGGATATGTTTTTCCTATAGAGATGCTTGAGCTATCTGTGAAGGGGAAGGAAAATTTTAGCCAAAAACCTGGCCTTATCAATGGTCTCATGGTACATTCCCAACATCCCCTTAAGCTTCTTCCTATAATCCAAGTCTTCCTTCTTCAACTTATCATCTTCATATCTTGCTTCCTTTAGCTACCTCTTGAGCCTCTTAAAGGTGGGGTTGCTTTCATGTTGAGGAGTAGTGATGTCAACAACTTCAATAAGATGATTAGAAGATTGATATTTTCATTTCTAATGGGATGAGGCCTATGTTGTATCATCCTTCACAAGTATATGTTCCTTAGTTGTTGCTCTAGTAAAATACCTCCTAGGTTTAACCTTGTCTGCAGCAATGGGTGGGGAAAAAACTAGCATTTTCCCTTTTAAGCCACTTGGTTTTCTTGAAGGAACCTCCATAGGGATAGGGTCTGCCATCGGTGAATTTTCTCTATCAGGAGGTTGTGAAGGACCTCCTGATTCTTCTTCATTTGTGGCTATGTCAGCTTTATCAGTCATAGTACCCCTTTTCTTCTTGCTAGTCTTTGAATACACAACCCTCTCAATAGAAGTAGGACTTTGTCTCTTGGACTGTGGAGTGGGGGGAACATCTAACTGAAACTGTGATGAAGTGAGGAAGGTTTCCCAACCAGTGTTTGTATTTCTCAACAACTCCATTACTAACATCTTAATAAGGCCAGAGTGAAAGACATTGTTGTCTACTTGTTTTGACATGGCTTGAACTTTGTCAAACATCTTACCAATGCTTCTAAAAAATAAAATGGAAGGTTCATGGATTTTTTTCATGCACGAAGTGTAACAACAACCTGATGTAGTATTGGAACACCATGTTAAACATCCCCTCACATGTGAAATATATTTGGATAACCCTCAACATATTATCAAAAAATTCAAGCATGTGACTTCTAGGTACCCCTTTGGACAAGTTGTCCTCTTGATACTCGGACTTAAGAAATTCCTTTGAGAAGGAAGAATTTAATGCCATAGATTTGAACCATTTCTCTCCATTGTTGGATATCTCTATTGCAATAGATATGGAAATATCTAAAACATCAAACTCTAGCCTCCCTACTTTGGTTTTAGTCCCATCAAAGTTGAGTGAAAACTCATTGGCAACCTCTAGATGCCCCCTCTGCATCTTTTGACAGAAATTATGCAACCTACCCTATGAAAGGATTCTATGAACAAAGGTTCAGAGTTAAGGAGTTGCATATCGTAAGGCTATGTCCTCACAATCTCCCCTCCCTTGTGATTCTTCGTGTGTTGTTGAATATCCATAACTACTGTTGGAAGAATGCTTTATGTAAATTTAATCACAACTAGGTGTGTGAAAATAGAGTACACATGATTAGGGTTTTAATGACAGAAATGTTTTCAAAAGGTTGACCTTGTCCAAATCTTTATGCAATTCAAGGTATGATATAGAACACTCTTCAAACATGAGGGAAGAGTGAACAACAACTGAGATTTATAATAAAAGTAATACAAGTGAGAACTCTCTACTAAAACAAGGTTTCATGAGCATAAATATCAGTTGGAAACATTAATGATGTATGCAAATTAAAGACTGGTTCTATAGATGATCAACCATACATTTCAATTTTGACAGGGGTAAAACAATCGTTTAAGGATAAACTTCAAAAGGGTGTATAAGATGAGGGTTTTCAGCAATTATGGAACAGAGGGTTTGCGACATCTGGCTCGCAGCACCAGAGAAACCAATTTGCAACGCTGAGGAATTTCAGTTGGACAGGTGGCTTCTTAATAGAGGAAAAGATGTATTAAGGTCAAAGTAATAGTCTGGACTAGTGGAAAAGATTCAAAACTCCCTGGAGATGGATTCGAAGGCTGGTAACAAATGATATTGGACAGTCCATAGCGTCGATAGATAAAACAGCATAAAACCTTCTCTCAATCTTTAAACAGCATGGGGACCATCAAGGAGTACCTAGTAAACATGGGTTTAATGTTGATGCATGTGAATTTGAACTGATATGTTTGCAAGTTATCCTAACTCCCATGATCCTCTTCAGCGAGTCTGCAGCGCTTGGTTTGTAGCAACAAATTCAAACTCAAGTTGCGAAGATCGAGGAGACTGTTAGAAGATCTATGACATAATCTCTGAAAAATTGGTTAAATGATGGTGCTGAAAACAATGAAATCCCCTTTGATATGTTCCCTAATTACAATGATAACAAATTAATGCTTGAGGTACTCGTGAGTACCCTGCGAACTCTCTTGGTGAGTTGGCAGCAAATAAAACTGACCTTGACTTGACATCTAAACAGTTGGACAATGACACAGGAAAGCTTGTGTACAACTTGAGGCATGACATGTCATGGTAATGATTTTAAGATCAAAAGTGTGACCCATAAGGACCATTAACTTTGTGATGATGACAAAACTCATGACATAAAGACTCTAAACCAAGTCTAAACATAACTTTTCTTATTTAAATCAAAATTAAAGTTATGACCACAACAAGAAAACCCAAAACCTAGGACTTATAAGACCCTATGACTCGAAAAAAAAAAACCAAAGTGATTTGTTGAACCATACAACTATATGTGTTAATAGACGAGATCATGGAAGAGTACAGAAGCATCTTCTCCTCACCCATCAGGGTACCGATGCACTGCCAAGTCAAGCATCCAATTCATGTAACCCTCAATGCATGTTGGCACAGGGGCAGACCCAGGGTTCAACACTCAAGAGCGCACCAAAAAAACCCTAACTACCGGCCCTTTCGGCAACACCTGCGAAGCAGATGAAGTCTCACCCGAGGTAGAGGCAGGGGTGGTTGCAGGACTCAAATGTCTGCAACCTTAGCTGGGACACCGATATGTAATTATATCTTTTATAGGGCACTTAGCATAGATCATTCATCAATATTTAACCCTTATGGTACTTTGCAAATAACACAGAGCATCGCAGTGAATACTTAGACTAAATATGATTCAGTACTTAGCCACAAAAATATAGATTAGATTCAGCAGATCAAGCACTAAGAAACTTATACATCATATCTAACATTCATTCATATATTATAAGTACAGAGCATACTAGATCTATTTAATCACAACAAGCACTTAGCTAAGAAGGAGATAAACACATTAAGTCAAAGCACAGAGCACAATACACAAAGTTTTCATGGCTCACCCCCACCCTAGGGCTATGTCCACAAAGTCTTATTCTTTATATTATCTCGATCAAGCGGTTACAACACAGAGCTTCAGTGACCCTTACTTCGCACAGGACAAAATATCTGTGCAACTCGCTAGATCCTTCTTCCTTGCATTTCAGCACAAAACTACAACAAATTGCACTTAGCTTTTCAATCTCCTTACAATCAGGCACAGAGCACTTGCAATATACATCCAATCACACAGATCCAACTACTAGCACTAAGCCTTTAGCTATACATCACATAGATGTACTACTACTACTACTTCTCACTTACATTGCCCAAGTATCTATTTATAGATTACAAAATGGGCCTAAGCGTGGGTAAACCCATGGGTCGACATCCCTTTCCCTTTACATCAACCCAAAACCCTAAAAGGGACCCAAAAATAGGTCTTGCTTCCCTAATTTCCACTTCGCATTGCACTCCATCTTTGGCAAGCTGTCGCACTCAAAAATGGTCAAATATGACCAAGTATTCTTCAAAACTTGGTCAAGGGCCAATAGGCCCCCAACACTCACCTGTGACTCATCCCGAGTCACTCAGTTCTTATCAGTTCTGCCTTGAATTCCTCGAGCTTGGCTCGAGCTACTTCGACGTACTGCAGTGCGACAGCCTCTTACTCAGTAAATTAATGGATCACTGTGTCATTGAGTGGTCCTTCCAGGCGTTGTTCTGTAGTGATGACAACCTGTTCGAGTTCAGCTCCCTGGCTTTCAAGTTTAGCGGACAGTTGGCATGTTTTTTCTTGGATTGGTTGAAGTCGTTGGGAGACTTCCATCACTTTACTTTGCAGCGTATGTACCTGTTGTTGGGTTGTGCGTTGTTATGTGAACCTCTTCATTCTTTTGATTGGGGTCAAAGTATTTATCTATGCCTGTAGTGTGTCTGCATGTTTCTTTGATTCTTGGAGTTGTGCCTCCAATGTCTACAATTCTAGATTCTCTGCGAGGGTTTCATAAGTCTAGGCGCTACTAGCGCTCAACTACTTGCATTCCAAGGCAAAGGTTTTTAATCGGCCAACTGCGCTTCGAGCAGTGGCCTCTCTTAGATATCTTATTTCTTGGGGGGTCTCAGGCACAGTGTGGAGCTCCAGATCCATGATGCGCTATTGGAGTTGTTGGATTACTTCTTCCAGTTAGGTCACCTGCTATGGGAGACAATCATCCATCTTCACTTCTATGATCGTCACAGAGTGCAGTGCCTTGTGAACCCTTTCCTATACTTCAAGTTGCTCGGCTAGCAACCGTGCCTTTTCCTCGTCCCACTTTGCTTTCAGGGCAATCTTTTCCCATTCTGCCTCATTCTGTTGTTCTAGAAGTGCTTTATGTTCTTGCATCAAATCCTAGGTGGCTTGTGCTATGTCTTCTTGAGCTTGTCAAAGGCGAGCTTCGACTTGATCAACGATCTGGTGTAATTGAGTGGGCTCATCGCCTGTTCCCGATGTTCCACTTATTAAGGGCATTGTAGAAACTGCTTGGCTAGACTAGAGTGCCTGTTGCACTTCTTTGAGTTCACCCTTGATTCGGTTGAATAGCTCCTCCTGCTTTGCTTCTTGATTTTCTGTGAGCTCTAGTGAAACATCATTCAGTGCAGCGATTAAGAAGTCGAAGTCATCCAGGGTAAGGGTAGTTTTAATCGTTTTTTGGGTGGATTTAGCTTTCTTTCGAGAGGAGGGTTTTGGTGGTGTCATCTTTATTTTCATGGAGGGATCCTCCTCCTCTCTAGGTGGAGTAAGCTCGCCTCTGTTTTGTTCAACTTTTATACTGCCTAGCTCGTCACCATCACCTCCCTGCGCAAGTGAGATCGAAGTAGTCTTCATGGACGTGCTAGGGACATCTTCAACTTCATCATTCTTCTTAGTCCTGCTTGGCCTAGGTGTATCCAGCATAGCTTCATATCTTTCTTCATCAAACATGTTTGCGGGGTCCATTGCAATAAGGAGGTCCGCCGACCATTCCTTGGTAATCTCCTCCAAGTCATCTTATGTCAGCTTGTAGTAGGATTGGAGTTGTTGTTTATGCTCATCACTGCACATTGTAATATAAGTGAAGTGGAGGTTCGCACTAAATTTCATCAAAGGTCTAAACCTATGAAGTACGTTTGGGGTGATTCGCTGTGTAGACTGAATTGCATTCTTCAATTGGTTGAAGTAGGTGTGGAAGACAGCATTGGATTGCCACTACTTGTTCATGTCACTGGAGTACCACAGCATACAGAACTTCGCGGCTAGTGGTTCAAAAGGTTCGATCTCCAGAAAAGTGGCTCCTTCTGGCAGTTCCCAAGTGATGAAAGCAATGAGTATGAGAAACCAACTAAAGTGGAACTCATACCCTTGGTCTTTTGCTCCTCTGCAATCCAACTCTAACTGGTTTACAAGATACTGTGCCCAATTCATCTGTAGTCCCTTGGCACACTTCCCTGCGAGGTCAACTAAGAATCCAGTCACCTATGTTGATTTGTTCTTACGAACTAACTTTCCCACAATTAGCTGACATGCAAGGCACACTATGCCACTCTGGATAGAGGTTGCTTTGTAGCCTCACGTACCCTTCTCTACATCGCCATAAGTTTCCTTTATCTGTTGTGCTAGTGTTGGGTCTAAGGTCTTTCCTGGGTAAAATTCATGTGGGTCAAGGCCCTGCATGATAAGTCCTGTGATATGATTGATCAGAGTCGAATCCAAAGTGATGCGGTGGTCCAACCATAAGTATTCACCGTGGTAGCAAGACAGAAGCAACCTGACGCATGCGTTGACTTCCAGGTGTCTGCCAAAGTGAGGGATCTTCATTACATTGAGCAGTGTGGACTGCGCGAGGTTCTGGGTCCAGGACTACGGGACAATCTTAGGATTTCTTCCTTTGGTCTTGGTTAAGTATTTATGCGGAGCTAACATGTTGTAGGTTTTGTGATCTCCAAGGTTAAAATCATTAAATTTTGGTGTTGCGAGCTTATCCTGGTCAGCAAGTACTGTGCGCACCCCTTTCAGAAGATACATGGTGATCAAGGTGTACTCAAATTATCTAGGTACACTTTCGTGGTTAATCTTTCTACTCAAAGGTGGTATGTAAACCGGCAGAATGCGTGGAATCATCTTGGCATTTGCAATATCATCTATGTGCTTTGTTCTTGTCTCGGTCGTGGTTCTGGAAGGTCCTTCTCCACGAGCAGTGGAGGGAGAAGCTTGGACTCCTCCTGTCAATGATTCTTGCACACCTGCAGACATCCTTCTCTCTGACATGACTCTCTCAGCCATTAGGTCAATCAAAACTTCTTCAACTTCTTTCTCGACAGCGTTGAGCTCGTCCGACATACAAGCTTGGGTCCACTAGCTCAAGTGTGAAAATGAATTCAGAGACTACGATGAACAGTATGGGAATAAGGAAATGATCACAGGGTGAAGTAATCTCAAGTTTCGGGCTCAAATTATCACTTAGAAAAAAGTATTCTCGGTGCGTAGCGCGACGGACTAAGTAGGGAAACTTAGCAACTGTCTGCTTGCAATGGATATGGGGCCTTCATTAACTCTGTTCTATCCGTTCTGGTGGTGTCCAACGGTCTAGTGGGAGCCCATAATTGCTTTTTGACTCCTTCGGGGCAGAATTCGAACGGGTATATCGGTCCAACGGATATATTGTTGCGCCATGGTGAAGTGTCAGATGTCATTGTTCTGATATCTCGGCGAAGCTCAATTCTTGTGATTTTTCCTTCTATGAAGTTTCCTCTGGAGTCTTCTGTAACTTTCCGATTTTGGCCCTCTTCTTACTTAGCTTCCTAGCTTTTTTCCTAGTGAGCTTCGTCTCGGTCATCCTTTTTCCATTATGAGTCTTATCTTCTCTTGACATAGTCACTTCGCGTTGCTTAGGTTCTTTCTTCAGATCCAAGGGTAATACTCCTTCATCATATGGATTAGGTATTTTGGTCTTTTGTGGTTCCTCTAACGCTCTTATAGCTTCAACATCTAGGTCCCTGGTGTTTAAAAAATGAGATATGTTCTCTTGTTCCTCCATCAAGTAGGTGATCCTTCTAGTCATAAATTCCATGAGTTCTTGCTTCTTATGTTCTAGGGATTCCTTTTCTTCTTTTCTCCAGATATGGCATTTTTCAATCCAAATCTTTCCTAACAAAGCTGGAAATAGGGTACGGTACTTAATAAATCTAATGACTTCGAACTCTTCCTCTGTCGAAGTTCCATGGGTACTCATAACTATCTGGGTAATTCTACCACATAGGATTACCATTTTGCCTTTAAATAATCCGATGGTTCCTAGTGAAGGGACCAGAGCAGGCCTTCCTAGGGTTTCCCAAGTGCTTTTTGTCATAATGTCCATCGGTGTTCCCTCATCCAGAGCACAATCAATGTTGAAGTCTCCTATTCTTACTTCGATTTTCTCCTTTTCTTTGGAGATCTCTGACAAACTGACATCCTTATGATCATCTAGGGTTTATTTTATTTTCAGTAACATGATCTCTGATTCTTTCTAGGGTTCTTCCATAATTTTAGTCTCTTGATCTCCTTCAGAGTTTTCTTGTTCCATATTTAGTTTTTCAAGTCTAGCAATCATTCTAGGGAAATCTAATACTTCATGGTCCATAGCTTTACAACACAGGCAGCTAGGTTTTCTCCTAAAGCATTCCTTAGCAAGATGTCCTGGTCTTCTGCAATTGTAACAAAGAGTTAATCCTCTCTTTCTCATCCATGATCCCTAACTCTTCTTGTACTGTGCGCTAGGATCATGATGGCTAGCCTGTAAAAATTTATTTTTAGGATCCTGCATCCATTGGTTAGTCCAAAAATTATTTCTATTCATAGGTATAACATATCTTTGACTAGACCTATTCATATCAAACTTTCTTTTATCTAACAATGCTCTAATTTTCAGGCTACGACAAAATTTATCAAGCGTACCTAAATTCATGCTTCAGAAACAAAAAATTTCCACTTATCTTACCTATATAGAGCACAAAGCTTTCAGATCTAAAACTTGAACTATTCTTACTTTTACTAGAGGCTAGAGCTTACAGATCTTACCTTCTTCTTTTTTTTCCAGTATCAACCTCTTTCTTGCAAATCTGACCTCTTTCCTTCAGATCTGACCTTTCTTTCTCAGCACAAAGCTTCATAGGTCAAGTAGAATACTGTGCACTAGGGCAACAGATCTATGCATAGAGCTTATTTCGCACAAAGTTTTTTCTTCTTTAGTTCCCAGCAATCACAGTTCCAGGTCCCGGCAATGGAACCATTTGTTGGCACAGGGGCAGACCCAGGGTTCAACGCTCAAGAGCGCACCAGAAAAACCCTAACTATCGACCCTTTCGGCAACACCTGTGAAGCAGATGAAGCCTCACCCGAGGTAGAGGCAGGGGTGATTGCAGGACTCAGATGTCTGCAACCTTAGCTGGGACACCGATCTGTGATTATATATTTTACAGGGCACTTAGCATAGATCATTCATCAATATTTAACCCTTATGGTACTTCGTAGATAGCACAGAGCATCGCAGTGAATACTTAGACTAAAGATGATTCAGTACTTAGCGACAGAAATATAGATTAGATTTAGCAGATCAAGCACTAAGCAACTTATACATCATATATAACATTCATTCATATATTATAAGTACAGATCATACTAGATCTATTTAATCACAGCAAGCACTTATCTAAGAAGGAGATAAACACATTAAGTCAAAGAACAGAACACAATACACAAAGTTACCATGGTTCACCCCCACCCTGAGGCTACGTCCACAAAGTCTTCTTCTTTATATTATCTCGATCAAGCGGTTACAGCACAGAGCTTCAGTGACCCTTACTTCGCACAGGACAGAATATCTACGCAACTCGCTAGATCCTTCTTCCTTTCACTTCAGCACAAAACTACAACAACTTGCACTTATCTTTTCAATCTCCTTACAATCAGGCACAAAGCACTTGCAATATACATCCAATCACACAGATCCAACTACTAGCACTAAGCTTTTAGCTATACATCACATAGATGTACTACTACTACTACTTCTCACTTACATTGCCTAAGTATCTATTTATAGATTACAAAATGGGCCTAAGCGTGGGTAAACCCACGGGCCGACATCCCTTTCCCTTTACATCAACCCAAAACCCTAAAAGGGACCCAAAAATAGGTCTTGCTTCCCTAATTTCCGCTTCGCGTTGTGCTTCATCTTTGGTAAGCTGTCGCAGTCCCAAAAACGGTCAAATATGACCAAGTATTCTTCAAAACTTGGTCAAGGTCCAACAGTGCACCTCTGTCTAATGGACCAGTCTATCATCGTTCGTTGATGGAAAATGACGAAATCAAGCGTCAGATCCAAGAGTTGCTTCAAAAGAGGCACATAAGACCCAACTCCTCCCCTTGCGAAAGCCCAATTGCACTGGTGCAGATGAAATATGGGACCTGATGACTTTGCATTGATTACAGAGCATTAAACAAAATCACAGTCAGGAACTGGTACCCAATT
The DNA here is from genome assembly GCA_009831015.1 of Picea engelmannii. Classification (NCBI taxonomy): domain Eukaryota; kingdom Viridiplantae; phylum Streptophyta; class Pinopsida; order Pinales; family Pinaceae; genus Picea; species Picea engelmannii. The sequence goes on along the minus strand of ML805401.1, from coordinate 73,430 downwards.
CCCTGAATTGATGACCTTCTGGACCAAATCAAGGGGGAAAAGTTCTTGAGCAAAATTGACCTAAAGTATGCCTACCACCAGGTTCCCATCGAACCAACTGATGTATGGAAGACAACTTTCAAATCTAAAGAAGGTCTCTTTGAATGGTTAGTAATGCCCTTTGGCTTAACAAATGCACCAACCACTTTCATGAGGTTGATGGATGATGTATTGAGACCCTTCACCAACTCTTTTGTGGTGGTATATTTGGATGACATCCTCATCTTCAACAAAACTTGGGAGGAGCACATGCAAAATATTCAACAGGTTTTGAGCACTTTGTTGCAGCACAAGCTATATTCCAACTTGAAAAAATTTCCCTTTGGCATGAACAAGGTCCAATACTTGGGCTACATTGTTAATACGCATGGAGTACATGTTGATCCAACCAATATCCAAGTCATTCGTAACTGGCCAACCCCAACCACACTCACCGAGATTTGGAGCTTCTTGGGACTTCCCAACTTCTATTGATGGTTCGTGTTGGGATTCTCCCATATCGCATGGGCCCTCAGCCAAGTGACCAAGGGTGGTGGAAAGGAAAATTTCGCATGGGGGAAGGAACAACAACGAGCATTTGATGATCTGAAGCATCTCTTGTGCTCAGCTCTAGTACTCTCCTTACCCAATCTGCAACAACCGTTTGAGATTGAGACCAATGCATCCAACTGTGTTGGAGGTTCAGTTCTCACTCAACACGAGCATCCGGTAGCATACCATAGTGAGACACTCTCAGATATTGTTCGGAAATACCCCACCTATAACAAGGAAATGTATTCCATTGTACAATCATGTCGTCAATGGAAACATTACATTATGGGAAAGGAAACAATCATCCACATTTATCACAAGTCTATGCAGTTCATATAGACACAGAGGAAGTTGCAAAACGACCACCATCAGAAGTGGTCCACCTACTTGTAGCAATTCCATCTCAACATCAAGTATAAGACAGGGAGAACAAATTGTGTCACTAACTGCCTCAATCAACCTCCTGTGGCTGCACTCACCACCCTTCTCCATTCCTGTGGGCATGAGGCATTTGAGTGACCCCAACTTTATCAACAAGATCTTGACTTCACCACCATCTATTAGCTCTTGGGTACAGCAGTGAATTTCACTGATTTTCACATCCATGACATATTGTTATGCCATCTAGGACATGTTTGTGTTCCTGCAAGTGAGCGTGCAAAGATGATTTGGGAGGCTCACTACAATCGAATGGCAACATATTTTGGCATGGAGAAAACTGTGGACGTTTTACGAAAACATTTTTAATGGCCAAAACTTCGACGGGACGTCAACAAGTATATCAAATTCTATGCGCTCTTCCTACTCCCGAGAGGCCTTGGGAATCCATCTCAATGGATTACATGTCTGGCCTTCCATCCACCAAGCAATGAAATGATTGTGTATTTTTGGTAGTTGATTGATTTTCGAAGATGGTCATTCTCACAACCTACAAGAAGAACATCACAATGACGGATACTTCCAAGCTCTTCTTCGAATGAGTGTGGGTCCATTTTTCAGATACCACATACCATCATCTCTGATCGAGACAGTAGGTTCCTCAGCGCATTTTGGTTGATTCTCTGGTCATTGTTGGACACTAATCTCACTAAATCCACTCCCTTCCACCCTAAAACTAATTGTCAAACAATGGTTGTCAATCGAATGATTGTGCACATCTTGTGCATGTATAACTCTAAGCATCTACGTACATGGGATGAGAGTCTCCCCTATGTTCAGCACAGCTACAACAAGGCTCTCCATAGCTCCACTGGTCATACCCCCTTTCAGGTGTGGTTGGGATTCCAACCCTTGGGTCCCATTGATGTTGCAGTACCTCTTGCAACAACGCAGACATATTCTTCCCCTGTTCAATCTAAGGTCGACAAAGTCACTAGATTCATTGAGCAGATTCAGTACATCCGCCAACAGGTACATGAGATTTTGCAGAAAGCCAACGCGAAGTACAAGCAGCGCCATGATCAACACCAGATACCACACTAGTTTCAGGTGGGAGACAAGGTCTTGTTACATTTGCAAAAAGAGAATCTTACAGGGCCCCATCGGAAGCTCTTCCCACTTTGCTATGGGCCTTACACTATCACCAAGGTTGTGGATAGAAATGCTTTTGAGCTCAACACTCCACCCTTCCTTGTCTTGCACCCAATGTTCAATGTGGACCTCCTTCAGCCATATTTTCCACCACTATTGGACACCTCAGAGATCGCATAACAGTTGACACCAACAGAGCTCAACCCTAACTGCATGGAACAGGAATCCACTCATCAAATAGTGGACACACAGGTCAAGGGCACTCGCCAGCAGAGGATCCATCTTTATCGAGTTGTCAAGGCCGGGAAACTCCTCCACAAAGGAAAGTGGCTCCCCCAGGGACAAATTCAACAGAAGTTTCCTCACCTGATGGGGGCACTCAACGCAATGGATACCATTGCTTCCTAAGGGAGGAGGACTGATCTAGGTGGATATTGATGGCCACCCACCTATTCCAACTAACTCTTATTGACAGTTTTTAGTTCAACACGTTCTTATGTACTTCTTTGTAATTGTGGGTTCTACAATTATGGGGTTTTCTGAAGCCCTACACAGCTTCCAAATGGATATTGGTGGCCGTCCACCTAATCCAACTGGTTTATTTTGAATGTTTTCATGTCGGCACATCTTTTTGTACTTCTAGGGCCGTTTTTGGGGCCCTAAACAATGTTTTTTTGCTTGTCACAATCAAACTGTAGACGAAGTCAGATTTTGATGGTGTAATTTGTAGTTATCGAAAAGACCTTTCCAATGGGCTATCATGTGCCTAAAACAGAGGTCGTATGCAAAAGTTACAACCCGGGGAAGTTGAGGTACCAACTTACCCATCGGGACCCACATAACTTTTTGTGTTTCATCTCCTAGGGTTAGGTTTTTGGATGTCTATGGTTTTGGCATTCATGGGTAATTTTAAAAAGGGCTCTGGAGCCTCATTGTAATCATTATGCTCAGAGGGATGTGCATAGCAGCCACATCTCTTCTCAAAGATATCTACCACCATCCGAGCAAGTTGTTTTCAGTTCTGCAGTTTTACAGTTTCATCCTATTTCATTTATTCAATAGAAGTTATTGTTCACTGAATGTCTGTTGTTGTTCTCCGTATCTTTGTGTTATTATATTCAGTCTATTATTCATTTTGTTCTGCTCATAAATCTGGATCAGGGAAAGTTATAACAACCCCACTAAAACTGTCATCATTGGTCAAGTGTTCACTGTGAGGCAAACTCTCACTATGGATCCTTATTCCTTTATTCGTTCTATTTAGATTCTTCTATAAATCTTTCTCTCAAATCACAGAACAACATCACATATTGGAACGTGAGCTTCCACATCTTGTAGTCGTCCAGTGTACTCAAACTATCACTCAATGATCAGGGGATATTCTCGCTCACCAATTCCATCAGTAAGTCATTTTTCTATTGAATTTTTTAACAGTAATTCCCTTTCTTTATAGTTCGATTCTGTGTATTTCCAAGTGTAGCTCTGAAATTGTGAATCTTATTAACCGCTAAAACAACTAGCCTTATCATCTAACCAAGCCCCCTTTGACATCCAATCTTGTTTTTATATGTGTGGTAATTTATTCTTTGGGCAAAGAAGAAATTTTGGGAATGTTTATTTGTTTTGCATTCAGGGATATGCTTTCCATTTTCCATTATGAATTTTGGGGATGTTTATTTATTTTGCATTGAGCAATATGTTTTCCATTTGCCATTACTTCCTAGATATTCTCAGGATCCTTTTTTTTCCAATGAAAGCTTCACACCTAAAGGATGCTTGAACCTACAAGTGTAGACTAATACGCCTCACCATGGGATACAAGTGAATTAGCCAAATACCAAAAAGCATTGGCAACAAGTGGTTGAGATAACCCTTGGCCTAATTAGATGCTTGATAATTTATTCTTTGCCCATGTAAAGTATTTTGAAGATGGTTAGTTGTTTTCCAACCCTTCCTATATATTTTTTATGAAGTGTGTAATTAATTTATTGTTGTCAATTGAAATGTAATTTTTTAAAAAAACTTTTCATTATGGAAGGGCTGCATGAATATATATCCTTTTCACTGAAATTAGAACCATTCTTCAAATTTGATTAATTATTGAAATCATTTCCAATAAATTAATGATTGGCTCGTTGTCTTTTCTACCCTCTTGGTTCGATACATACTATTCATCATTGAAGAGACACTGATCTAACCATTGACTCATTTAACTCACTCTTCAGTGCATTGAAACTAACCAAACCAAAGCTATTATGTTTTAATATTCCTGAAATCAAACAAACTAAAAAATAAATAAATCTGACTTTAAGTACGAAATAACGTCTAAGCAAAACAGAAACCAAGTGGATTTCGTGCTACTATATAAGCGCGTAAATGGGATTGAAAACGTTGGCTAAGAGTTTAAATAGATTCCTTTTACAACCCAAGAACTTGATAGAACTCATAATGCAGGTTATGCATCCCCACTCAATTGCCCACTTCACATGATGCGATACTTCCCTCTCTGCAATGAGACGTCGCCATGGTTATCCTCTTTGCGACGTCGCCATTGTTAGTTGCCATCAAATCATAAACACATTGTGTTACCTACTTAAGTAGAGAATCCAACCGTTCGACCCGGTGGCCGGTCCACGCTGAAAATGTTCTCATTTTTTAAATATTTCAAATATAAGAAAATGTTCTATTTTTTAAATATTTTCAAAAATATTTCAAATATAATTTTTTTTCCAGGGTAAGCTATATTGTTACAAAATTTTGATCATATTAAACTAGCAACAACCACATTAAGTAAAAAGTGGTTGATATATGCAGATCGACGCCATTAATTAAAAAAAGTGGAAAATGGCATCAATCGACGTATATCAACCACTTTTTACTTAATGTGGTTGTTGCTAGTTGACACATGC